>JALDNG010000076.1:1195000-1398167 GCA_024349245.1 Neodontobutis hainanensis | reverse complement strand
AGTAGCTATGTGTTTTATTTTTGCTGATGCTGATCCTTATTGAGTAGAGGATGTAGCAAATGTACCTTGATGTAATCTGCCACCAATATGCTCAACTAGTACAATCCCCTTTGCTTTTGCAATAGGAAAATGCCATTGCACTAGATGTAATAATGAGCACATAATAAGCATTAGGCTTTCCAACCCCCTAGGTACAGAGTGGTTATCTAAATGGTGTTGGAATGATAGTGAAGTAAGTGCCTTTGGGTTGAAGCCCAGCCTCTGCATGCTGCCAATCATGCAGACATTTCCCGCAAAAACTAGTAGGGCTTCGCAGATGGTTAGCGTCTCTTGGCATAAAATCAGAATTTTATCTTTCACTTCCCTGCCTCCATTCCTAACAGCTCAATGCATGACATGTTGTCTTTGGCAAAGAGATAACACATACAGGTCTCATACATAATGGATTTCTGTGTTAAAAGAACATGCATGAAAGACTTTTAAAGGACATCCATGCCAGATCATCATGTTTATAAGTTATCTAGGATTTAGGCATCATTTGACATCGCTGCAGCGGTGTAAAGAGGATGGTAAGTGAAGAAGCACAGGTCCACACAGGTTGATGTGGTGAATGAGGCGTAACTAAGAACCCCCTTGGCCATCTGCTCTGGCAACATGATCAGCGAGTGGAGAGGTTCTGAATGTACTCCAACATAAGTGAGACAAGAGGATTAAAGATATTACTGAGATAGAAATTTGTCTTCAAATGAAAGAGGCTGCTGTAAAGGAACAGGTACAATGTTCCCACGTATCTTCAAAAACCTAAAACAATTAGAGTATTTTTTTCCAGTTTACTAATTGTCCTGTTTTTCTACCCCCTCACGTGTTTTGAAATTGTGTCTGGACACCTTGCTACCTACCTAGTTATTTTAGTTCCATTACTTCCTGTTTCTACAACTGCAGACAGACTGGGTACTAATCATGAGCAGATATTTTTGCATAGAGGTTTCAGGGATTTGTGACCTAAACTGTTTCAATTCTTTTAAGGTTAGACTTATATCTATTGGGTTTGTTCACATAGAACCAAATTGTAGCAGGGCTAGCTGTTCACATAAGTGGCAAGTGTAGAATTGTAATCTGCACTTTTAAGAGTAAAACTAAGTAATACTAAAAAGTAAAACTAAGTAAGACTAAAAATGAGGAAATTAACAACAGAAGAATCAGCAGAATCAGTGGGAGACAGAACACACCATAACAAAAAAGAGAGTTCTGATCCGCCTCCTTTAAATGCTGAATTATAGCTTATTATTGCCATATCCTCATGTGATGTCCAGTATTGTGTTTCAGATATATAATCTCCAGTACCGTATTTCAGATAAACTCCATGGTTTTCAGTAAAGCCCTATAGTTGATTGCCTTATAAACATTCAATGGACCAGCCAGCAGAGTTAATGGAGTGAAACTATAAGTAACATTAATAAGTGTAACCAAACCCTGTAACCTTTATTAATCCACAATGGAAATTGTTTTGTCATAATTGCTAAGTTACAAACAACAACAACAAAAAAAAAGATAAAAAAAATAATATATACAATAGCATAAGCAAAAGTAAATGTGTAATCTACATATGTACATGTGTAAAATGGAATAAAATGGAATAAAATGGAATATAAATGAATTACATAAAAGTGAATGAATAATAAGATGCATAAAGAGAGAGACGTGTGAATTGGAAATATTTTTTACATTTAAAATCTGAAAAAGTCTTGTGTATTGTATATACACTGTAAAAACAAAGCACAATGCACAAAACATTGTACATGAGCAGCAGGAGTCCCTGTCAAGGCCTTAGTAGAATAAATATGTAAAGCTGTAAATCCATATTTGCTGTAATGTAATTGCTGCCGCATGTATTGTACACTCATTTGTTTCATTGTAAGTCTCTCACTATCACATTGCCTTACTAATAGAAGTGGGCACATGCCAGCATTGATACTGTTTCTGCTAATTATTCAGGTCGAGACAAATGCCAGCATTAACAAAAGGGATTAGCTGTCAAGATTGAGCCGAGTAAATACCATCATCCAAATAGCAAATAATACATGTAGACCCAGATGATGAGTAGTGCATTGAGAATGTGGCTAATTTGAAACCATCTGAGGAAATACACGTTAAGTTAAATTGGTACCAATTAAATATTTATCAATTAGCTATTTAATTAACCATTGTAGTAATAATTGCGTGTCCTTCTTGTGATAATGACTCTCCAGTCTGACAAATGGCTGCTCAAAAGAATTCCAATAATATCTTTAATAAATCACCCTCTGAAGGAACCCTGTGCCGGACACTCCACTTTCAGCAGTTTATTTATTTTCCAAGGTTTCTTGGCTCTATGGAAATGTTTAAGTTTGAGTCATTTTTAGGTCTGGTTATATTTGGAAATTCAGAAATTATAATTGGAAAAGTAAGAGTATACTTGAATAAATTGTGAGACCAACAGTGCCAGCAAACATTATGATACGAGTATGTAACTATATGTATATTACAAATAAATTATTGATGCATCATTAAAGACCATTAGCAACCCATTTAGCATAAAAGAGAAAGGGTCCTAAGATTGACCTTTGTAGAACACTTTTAGATAAATTACATTTTAAATACTGTACTGTTTTGTTTGTAATGCTACAAATTAAAGTCTACAAACAACTAATCAAAATGATTAAAACGTTATCTTCCAAGTTTCTTGGTGAATAAAAATACGCTGTTACTGTATTTATTCATTAAAATAAAATATTACCAAATATATCTATTCTGTAGCTTGAAACAAAGTCTAAGCAATGAATGTACTGGAACCTTGATAAAGATTTGGATTATTTGGAATGATCTGGTTCCTAATATTTTTTTTTACAGAATTGAATACATTTTTTGCACAATGTCATTGTTTAGTCAATCTATACTACAATTCAAACCATTCAAAAAAACTAAAATATCCCACTTTTAGCATAATACAGACACTGTGCAAACATGAAAAAGCATTAGTGTGGACAGAGCCAGGTGCTTTATCACAGCTCGAAACCATGTGTCTTGCTTTAATGGCTGACCTTTTTCTGAGGATTTTTCTTTTCTCAAGGTGACAGCGGTGGCTAATGATGAGGTTTGGTGTTGTAGGGGGTTGCACCGTGTGAACTTCACACCTGGGCACGTATCACTGCTTCTGGATGTGTAAAGACACCCTGCCCCAAGGGTCAGTTTCTCTCTGTCAGTCCATCCCTCTCCCAAGGTTTATCTCACGCCCTACTTTAGCTTTGTGTCCTCTCCAGCCAGCCATGAAAAAAATCAAAGCTCAGAGATTAGCTATGGATCTCACTAGTCACTATTGACTTTCTTATTAAAACACAGAAGATGGCAATGTTTTGCAAAATGCCAGGATCAGCAATTTGTTCGTAAAATACAGATGATACTGTATATTAATGATGACAGAAAGCAATTAACATGTTGACATAATATAACAATACAACAACAACCCTCATATCTATGCAAATACTCCCATTGTATCATATATGCATACAGATAGGTTTCACAAAAGTATACATATTGGTTGTCATTTATCAAATGTTTTCAAAAATAATAGAGAAGGTGATTGTGACAAGGTTGGATAAATTTATTGAAAAACAAAACATTTTAAACAGTATTCAAAATCAGTTTAGGACAAAGCACTCTACAGCAATGGAAATCATGGAATTAACAGAAAAAAAGCCACAGAAAGGGATAATAAACTATTTTTGTGAGTATTTTCATTGACTTAAAAAAGGTATTAAAAAAAATACGTACAGATAAACAACATTGGGGAGCATTCTTATGACCGATGATACAACTTTATTCTATTCTGGATGGAAATTACAAGAAGTAATAAAAGTGGTAAACAAAGAGCTTGAAAATGTAAAACAATGACTAAATATAAATAAATGAACTTTCAATATCCAAAAAAGTAACTTCATATTATTCAGTGACAAAAAGAAAAATCTTGATACATCAATAAAAATAGATGGGACTAATATTCAAAAGGTAAAGGAAACCACATTTTTTAGAGTTAAAATTGATTAAGACTTGAGTAGGAAATCTCATAAACTACGCTAAAAGGAAAAAATGCCAAAACCATTGCCATATTACATTAGGTAAAACACTTTTTAAATAAATCTGCACTACTTATTGTACAATTCCATGATTGTGCCATATTTAACATACTGTGTAGAAATTTGGTGGTCGACATATAAAACTTACTTAAAGCCTATATTTATTTTACAAAAAAGAGCTATAAAGTTATCAGTAATTGTTGGTATAGAGATCCATCAAACCCATTGTTTGTAAAATGTAAGGTCCAAAAATTCCATAATTTTATTGATCTCAGCATTATTCAAATTGTCTCAACTTCAGCCTAAATTTATTTTGGTAAATGTTACATATTTAATAAAAATATTCTGTTTTTATTTGTTTATTTTATGATCAATAAAAACTGAACTTAAAAAAAAGGGAATGATCTAAAACAGTCTTTCTTTGATATTTGGTACCGGATCCACCCCTCCTCAGTTCACAAATCCAAAAATGTATCAGTTAGTTGATAAACGTTGTAAAAGCAAAGCACATATAACAAAGTATGTATACAGTCATCAAGCTGGATTTTTGTGGTAACACTTATTTATCTGGCAGGTGAACTTAGCGTTATTACATTACTTCACTCTGAAGCACTCATTACCTACTGCATGACTCACAAGTAGGGATGGGCGATACCAGTGATTTCTGTTTTGATCCAATACCTTTAATACAGAACAAATATTGTGACATTAATGTGATACTAATACCGGAAATGTATTATAAAAAGTCATGCCCAACCATAAATAGCTCCACAACCACACGTGAGCTGACAAAGAGCCAGGAAGTGCACTTCAGCAGATAAAAAAAGAAAACGAACTCCATTCACACTCATATTTTTAATCTAATATTTGTTACCGCTCCTATCACTAACTTATCAACCCATTATTGTGTTTTTACAATCACACACCACACACACTGTTGCTGCATACATTTTTTGATGAAATGTAAAAATGTATTGTTAGGTTAGTTGTATCGTAATATTTCACAGTCTTATCGCTGACTCCACATCTGGCCTTGCTGTTAGAGATTAGTCTAAAATAACACCGGACAACGCTCCTCTTTCTGAAGCTGTTTTGTTGCTGCTCCGAAGCAGGAGCAGCAACAGCTTAACTGATGACCACTGACGGGGTGAAGAGGGCATGGGGCACAGACACAGCATGGGAGCTTTTATAGTGAACCGGCTGAAGAAAAAGTAGTTCCTATTTACCGTAACAAGCTACGGATTCAAACGAGAGTCACAAATGTGCAAAATTGCATTATATTAATTAAATTGCATTAAATTGCAATTGCAATTGCATTAATTTAATTGCATTATTATTAATATTAAATATCAATATTATAACTTTAAAATAATTCCAATTCTTAAAAATTAGCAGCCAGGATTTAAACATCAATATTTTGGTATCAATCTGCCTATCCCTACTCATCACATTGTTGGCTAAAAATCCTTGAGTAACGGATTCATTTTTTGTTTTTTATTGTAAAGACACATTTAACACTTCCACCTCAGCATCTGTGACACAAATTAGTCACTGATTCTGTGGTTTGTGTTTTTACCACCATCTTTTGGTGAAGAGAACTCTTTTGTGTGTTTGCAGAGAAGCTGTGTGGACGGAGATATTTTTCCAAATGCTCTCATCTGGACAGAGATGTTTTTTTAAACGGAGACCATACAATTTTTTGTTTATAAAAATTCCTGTCCAGGGTCTCCATTAAAAGAGCTAGTCAAGGCGAGGTTTGGAAAAACATTTCAAGGTTTTCAAAAGACTACTATTCTGTGTGTGTGACTGGTGTGAACCAATAATTTGCAAATGCATTTTTAGCATCACTAGTTCCACTTGACTCACCATTTAAAAGTCGTAATTAAAAAGAAAAACAAAATACTGCTTGTGTATTCCATAGGTGGTATCCAGTGTCCCAATATTAGCAGTCTCCAGGAGGTGAGGAGCTGTAACGACCACCCCTGCACCGTGTATCACTGGCAGACTGGACCCTGGGGCCAGTGCATTGAGGACTCCTCCATCCCAGCCACCAACTCCTCAGTGGGACGAGCAAGAGGCGATGACAACTCCTGCTCTATTGGGATGCAAACACGAAAAGTAATTTGCGTCCGGGTCAATGTGGGCCAAGTGCCTCCCAAAAAGTAAGTCCAAACATACTGAGCAAAAATTCAAATGCAACGCACAACACTATTTTTCATGAGCTGAACTCAAAGATCTAAGACTTTTTCAATGTACACAAAAGGCTTATTACTATCAAATATTATTCACAAATCTGTGTCACTTCTCCTTTGCTGAGATAATCCATCCAACTCACAGGTGTGGCATATCAAGTGTTCCTTAGGCTGGCCACAATAAATAGCCACTAAAATGTGCAGTTTTATCACAGTACAATGCCATAGATGTCACAAGTTTTGAGGGAGCAGGCAGTTGGCATGCTGACTGCCAAAGCCCGTGAATTGAATGTTCATTTTGCTACCATTAGTCATCTTCAAAGGTGTTTCAGAGGATTTGGCCCGGTCTCACAGCCGTACATCACGTGTAACCACACAAGCCCAGGACCTCCTCATCCAGTATCTTCACCTCCAAAATTTTCTGAGACCAGCCAATCGGACAGTTGCTGTAACAATCGGTTTGCAAAACCAAAGAATTTCTGCACAAACTGTCAGAAACCGTCTCAGGCATTGAGTGGTATTGGCACATACCACTCACAGTATGTTATGGACAATGAACAAAGGTGCATTTTATTGATGGCATTTTGAATGCACATAGATACTGTGACGAAATCCTGGGGCCCACTGTTGTGCCATTCATCCACAACCATCACCTCATGTTGCAGCAGAAAAAAATTAAATAAATCTCCAAAAGCAACCTCTGCAGATATGTTTTTAGTACACATTTTACTGACTTGGATCTGTAGCTAAATCAAAGACAGCTTTAAATAACAGTTGTTGTTTTGATCATTTTATGCTACATTAGGCAGTTTTATATTATCTCAGGGTTAAACAGATTGAATGGCCCCTTCATCCCCTTTGTAAAGCGAGTCAACAGCAACTTCAAGCAGCATTAAGCCTGCATTGGAGTACTTAGTTATTTTGTGCATCATAAGGTGATTTATATTTTTGATGACTCCTCGGGTGGTAGCATCATTAACATTCCTCTCGTTTGCATTTTCAAATCTGAACTGGTCTTTATTTCTCCACATCCTGGCAGAGGTGTTGGCTGATGAGCCAATGAGCTGCTAGCCAACTGTTTTAAGCATCTGGGTCTTTTTCCTCCCCGAAGGCATCTGTTGGGAACATCAATTATCTATTTATTTATTCAACAGAAGCCGGCATTATTCTGGCAGCACTGCAGCACAAACACACCACCAGACCCCATACTGTGAATGGAAATGAATCTTTTTTTAATCCTGTGTTGTTTTTTTCTTCCTCAATCCACAATTCCACACTGAAAAGGGCCTGAGCCTTGGGACACACTCTCACACCACCAGAGATAGGGCAGCACCGGATGCACCAGCTGTGGTCAGGGCCAGTATCAGACAGGGCACTAGTCTATGATAAGCATATAATCAGTGAAAATATATGTGCATTATAAAAGACGTGTGAATATAGAAGTAATAGCATAATATCTCCAAATGAAGATTCAGTACAAATATCCTGACACCCACACTTTTTCCTGCAAAACTTCTAGGTTAGAAATAATCCCACTGAGAATCCAATTTGCCAAAAAACTTTCATATTTGCAAACTTTACTATACCCTCCTTATTTTCCTTTCTCTTTCTCATCTTGCAGCAAGTCGACATGCAAAGCTTCACTACATATGCACAGCATCTAACAGCGTGTGCCAAAGTTAGTGACTAACAAGCAAAAATAGAGACACGTTATATTCATTTGACTAACACACTTAAAAAGGACACATAAGACAGTATTTGGTAAAAAAAACTAAAAACAATATGTTCAACCAATCTACATTTATCTTTCTTATAATTTTTATACAATGACTAATTAGGCCTGATAAAACCTTCTTTTTCACTTCCTTATTGCACCCTAGCACAGTCCATTTAGCCACACATGGTTTGGCAAAGGGGTTGGTCATCAGAGAGCTTCAAAGCCAACTCTTTGGCTCGGAGCCGGAAGAGTTTAGTATACAGTGTGTTTGAGCATGTCAATGATGTCCTTTCAGGTGTCCGGAGAGTCTGCGTCCCGACACGGTGAGACCCTGCCTGCTTCCATGCAAAAGGGACTGTATAGTGACTCCGTACAGCGACTGGAGCAATTGCCCTTCAGCTTGTCAAGCAGGTAACAGCAACAACCACTGTATGGGGTGAAACAGAGGCCAAAATTCAGCAGCAGCAATAGTCAAAGGAGGGACACATGAAAGCACTTACAGGAACATATATAAATCATTATTTTAAGACCAGAAGCCTTTTTGAATTAACCATACTGCCTTCTATATTCTTCCCATTGAAGGTTATAATACAATTTTTCACATTTACTGAGGTCTTGACAAGTAACTTATGTGAAGTCTGATACTCCACTAACTTTACAAAAAAGTGCATGCTGATATAATTAACATCTATTCAACAGTTTATGGAGTGATTGCCATAGATACTGTTGATACTTTAAGCTAAAGCAGCACAAAAGCACACTTTCCTTTATCACAATATCAACATTTACCACATTTGAAATGGAAAGAACTGCTTACATTGTGGTTTAAGGTCAGATATTTACCCTTTGCATGTCAAAATAATTGTCCTAAAATCATGCAAGTCTTTTTTATGTTTGAATTTACTATGCCAACCTGCTCATTTATATATCTCAGGTTGTTTTCGCAATATTAATTTACATTACAGCAGACTTTTTAATCTAAAGCGACTTACATTAAGCTTCCATTCACCAGTGTTACACCTGCAACACCACTGGAGGCAAGGTGGGTTACCGCCCACCTTCCGGTTGTAGAACGACCGCTCTACCACTGAGCCACTGCACCCACATATAGGTGTGTTTTCCTTATATTGTGAGACGCCTGCTATGTGAAGAGTGGTGCCATATAAGTATAGTCTCCTTTAAACTTGTGCTAGAGGCTGGAAAAATAAAAGCATAATAACCTATAATAATAACAACAATAACAACAACTCCAATTGTTTTCTTTTGTTTTAGTGCAAAGAACTACAATTATAGTGTTAGTGCTCTCATTAACAAAAATCTAATGTTGGCAAAATCCGTCAGCTGTTTTTTTTTTTTACAAACTCACATACATACAAACATACAGCTGATGGATTTTGCCAACATTAGATTTTTTTGGTTCCACAGAGGGTTATTTGGACAGCTTTCCTCTGAAGAGTGTTTGGACAAATTAGAAATAGCAGTTACGTGTATTTAAAAAATGCAGTTAATGTCTTGTATGTAATTTCATCCCTTTTCAAATTCATTTCATTTGCCAGACTGTACCCTCTGGTGGGCTGGGTTTTGCCCCCATGCTGCATTTGTAATACCCATGTTCTGTACTGTTGCACTAAACAACTGGTTTATTCCTGGCTTTCTAAACTTTAACTGAGTTTCATATAATATTAGGGACTCACTCTTTGTAGGCACGAGTTTTGATTGTGTTTAATGCAATGCAGACCAAAAACACAATTCATGAGTTAAATTTATAAAGCAGACATTTATTTGGGATACTTTGTACTTTGTTTTTTGACAATAGAAACTGACCCACAATGGACCTGACCTGCTGTCGGCTGAAAATTAAAATTTAGAAATAAATACTGCAACAATGTAGTTAGGTTTATTATTTACTGTCCAAATTTTTGTTTGGATGCTTTAGAAGCTGAAAATTAACCAAGAAGTGTGACATTATCTTGGGGCACAGTGGTTCTGGCTCAGTGGTCGTCCTACAACTAGAAGGTTGGCGGTTTGAGTCCCATTTTCCCCACAGTTCATATTATTGTTGTGTCCTTGGACAAGACACTTAACCCTTCTTGCCTCAAGCATATGTAGCACTGGCGTATGAATGTGTAAAAATGTTTATTGAATGTATTTGGTGAAGGTCGGCGAGTTTGAAGGCGCGGAATGGCTGCCACTTCTCTGTCAGTCTGCCCCAGTGCAGCTTTGGTTACAGATGTAGCTTACCACCACCAGTGTTTGACTGTGGAGTGAATGGATAGGTAAAGCATCTTTGCGGACCCTAAAAGCACAATATAAATTTGATATAATAATAATTAGCAGTGTCCTTTCCTTTGATGATTTTGTCACGCATGGGAAAGGGTCACAAAGCGTGATTTTTTTTTACTCACTATTACTAGAACGATTTGGTTGCACCAAGACTAATGCTGCGTGAGAAAAAAATTTTGAAATTACCTTCATAGATAAAAGAGTGGAAGTGCTTTGAGAGCTTATGTGGCAGCTTATGCTGCTTCAGCTTGCCATGGTCTTATTGATGGGGCCTCAGGGCCCTTAGTCGTCTACTTCATTCGAGGAACTATGCGGTTATGGCCTTCTGACAGGGCCACTGTCCAGTCTTGGGATCTGGCCTTATTCCTTTAGGGCTTGGTAAACACAGCCTTTTGAGCCTGACTTTTGAGATGGTCTTCTTGACAGCTGTTACTTCGGGACAATCGGGAACTTACAGGCTCTGTTGGTCTTGTCATCCTGCCTAGATTTTGACCCTGGGCTGGTCAAGGATATTTTGCACCCTAACCCCTGAAGGTCCCATTCTTGCCTTTAAATACGGTCATTCTTAAAGCCTTCTGTCCTCAGCCATTCACAACAGCAGAGCAGGAGAAACTTTACCTGTTTAGTCCGGTGCATGCGCTTCTCGCTTTTCCGGGGAACAGGGGTACAGTCAAGCAACCTGAGACAAACTTCTGTTTAAACATTATGTGAAAGACATTGAAAAATACTGTGGAGGATCAGTAATTAGACATCTGTGAATGGTGACATTTTGAATTCCTTCTTTTCTTAAATCAGGCAAGACTAAAACTCTATTACTCTATGTTTAAATAACAGCCTGATCCATGGTGCGTCAGCTCGGTCTTGCTTTACCCTGATAGGCCTTGACATGACTGACGTCCATGACTTATTACCCTTAGTTTTTACATTCATAACTCAAACCTGACAGCCTACCATTATTGTTGAAGCCTCTCTCTTCCTGCTTCTATCTGTGAAACTGTCTGACATAAATACATCGGAGCGGCCGTATGGAGAGCTCTTTGAGTTCTGAGCACTGCAGTAATGGCACAGACAGAAACATGGACTTCCCCTGCAGCCGATAATAACCTTGCCCCCTATAGAGACATAATAAACACTAGAAACCTAGAGACGATGCTTTTCAATATTGTGCTTGACTGACTTAGAGTCGCCCTGAGATGATCACTAACTGCAGATTAATGCATCAACGCTCACTGTGGTTCATTTATTGACTTGTCTTATAAAATGTAATCGAGTAGATTTTTTTAAATAAATATAGAGATTTAATACAAAGCTCTAACAGTGTTTTTTTTAGGTGGAAAGACTAAGAGGAAGCAGTACAGAAAGCGCATCATCATCCAGTATCCAGCCAATGGAGGCCAGGACTGTCCTGAGATGTTGAACCAGGAGAGAGAATGTGACGCTCCATCTGTCTGTCAAGGATACAGGTAATGTGCCCTTGTACAAAAGTTACATATATTAATTGCTACACAGGCTAAAAAATGAAAAATAATTTCATTAAAAAAAATATTGTCCTACATTTATATCAATGTGACTGCCTTAATCTCACATTCTTGTGCAAATCTCAGTAAATTTAATCATTCAGTAACAGTGTAACTCTACTGGATTTTTACAACCAAACATTAACTAAAGGTGTTAAGTCCTAAAGTTCTGCAATAAAAGAACTGAAGCAAGTTTTATAGAGTGATTGTCATCTTTTAATGCAATGATCAGGATTATTAGTTCAAATGTTTTGAAGTAAATTTCTTAATTGAAACTATAATTATAAAATAAATAAAAGTGAAATGACTCCCTGTTGGCGTATTTTCAGTGTGTTTAAGGCAGGGTCATCAACTGCTTTGACTTTAAAACTAAAATTGATAAAATACATACTTTTGCTTTAATTTATTTTTATTAGATATCTTAAATATCTTGTCTTGTTTTAAATTTTTACTGAAAACTGAAATAAAATAAAATTTTATATGAACCTGTACACAACATTAAGTTGGCCACCCATGCTCCTTACTCTGATTTATCAAAACGGGTGCAAATCTGTGTGTGAAAGTGGTCATTACACAAAGCGCACTTGGGTTTTATGAAACTGTGCGTACCAGGCCAATCCTGGTGTACGCACAACCAGCTGTTGATAAATCCAGAAGACTGAAACTGGCGTGTTTTGAATGAGCATTAGCGTTTTAGTGTAATAAAAGCAGCCCATGATAAAAGACAAAATAAGCCTCTGTTTAAAGCTGAACCTCTTTGCTAACACAAGTTACTGTTCTCCACCGGTGACAGGGCATTTACGTGCTTTTTGTCTATTTTGAAGAGAGAAAGCTCTCCTCAGACACACTCTTGGTTTCACTGCACTCATTAAGCGCTGCTCATTTAGTCCTGCTCATTAAGTCCGTGCCCCTGCTGGTCTGTGCAGCAGGTGAGACACAGACAGTGAGCAAGTGAAGCCTTTTGCTAAAGTGGATTTAAATCACTATTTCCATTGTGCAGTTTAAAATTGTGCTGATATTGTGCACATCCACCTCCTGAACTGACTGTAACAGTGACAGGAGGGAGATGTGTGTTTTGCCCCGAGGCCATCATGGACCGTCCCCAGGACTAGTCTTGCGTCCTGGTTGGGGGCTGGATAGAAAGCTATGGGGGGCCGAATGTGGCCCGCGGGCCGCCAGTTTGTGTTCACTGGTTTTAGGTGTATTTTCTCAGTACTGTTAAGTAGCTCTGTGGTAGAGCGGACGTCCTTCGACCGTCGGGTGGGCGAATCCCAAAACATCATCATAATAATAATAATAATAATAATAATAATAATAATCCCGCTCTCCCCCACAGTTCATACTGTCGTTGTGTCCTTGGGCAAGACACTTAATCCACCTTGCCTCCACTGGTAAAGACCTTTGAGTGCCAACTAGGTGGAAAAGCGCTATGTAAATACAAAAAAAAAAAAAATACTGTTGTAATGACGATTTTCCAGTTAGAGAATTCCTTTGGGTGCAGCTGAGATGGAGACTCTGTGTTAGAGAAATTAAACCTGCCACATAAAACAGGTTAGATTCACAGAGTAAGTTACCTCAGAAAACTGACTCAGACTTTAGATTACCTCCTTCTGTGAAACGGAAGACCCGGACTTTCCCTTTTTCCTGGGTTAACATACTCTAAGTTTGGACTAAACCTGCTTCTTGAAATGTTATTTGTTTATAAAGTCAGACCACAATAGTAAGTAGCAACATTGTTTGCATTCACAACCATTGAACATCTATTTAGTGGGAAAATGACTTCTAGATTATGGGAATAAATGAACGTAGCTCTTATAACGCTATTAAAATAACCTCAATGCCCTCTCTCCCAAAAGAAATACATGGTTAACTTTCTAAATTAAACAGTTCTGAGATACATGTAGCTAAAGGGACAAAATAAAAATAGCTAGTAGTGTCAAACATGATTGGAATGCAATAGTATGGTAAATCAATTGTGGTAAATATATTGCTCGATTTTGTTTCCTTTGCCAACACAATACTGCAGTCCTTTGAGACCTAATAACAATTTAGTTTCTTGGCGTTTTACCACAGCATTGTGGTATTTATTGGTCCTGTGAGCAAAAACCAGAGAAGCAGAATTACCCTTGTCCTGACCTGTTTTGTAGTGCTACCCTGGGAGCCTCACGAAGCTAACACTAGTTCAGACGGAATGGGTTGTGTGTCCCACAGGAGGAAGATACTCTCATTAGTGGGACCACAGACTTTGATGTCTCATGTGCAGTGATGAAATCTAGCAATGGATGCTGAGTGTTTGCATAATTTATTGCCATATCACGTTACATTTTATTCATCTGGTGACTAAAGGTAGCATCTTTGTCCAATATTGAATGTAGTGGCATTGGAGAAATGCAAAGAATATAGTGTTATTGGGTTGATTTAGCAGTCTCTCTACCATCCATTCCTCTGTCCACATCAGCAGAGGACAACATCATGTTTCCAGTATCTTAAGCCCTGTCACACTGTTGCTTGAGCTAAGACCTGTGTTTTGATGTCTGTCACTGTGTACAATGAGAGAAGCCGACTTGAAAGTCATTCAGAAGGTCAATAGAGCTGTAAAAGATCAAAAGCTGCAACAAGCTTGCTAAAAGCTAGATTTAAGTAACTAGCAAACATGCTTGTACATTCCCATCTACCATCATAACAGGATGCGTTCCAATTTTTACTGTTTGTTGAAGGGAATCTACAACTGTAACATCGCTCACCGTCGATCACATAGTGTATATATATAACTAAATAATTGCTTCTTGGTGGGGACCAAAATCTCACAGTAAAAGGACTTGTATCCATCCCTTTCTGTCCACCTCAGCAATCATAACCTGCAGTCTTTCATGCATTTATCTGTCTGTCCATCTTAGCAGTGGTCAAAATGTCATTGTCAACCTGTCTCTAATATTATTGATCACCTCTGTCTATATTAACGGTGGTTCAGAACCTCTCATGCAGTATCTATTGCATCTGTCGCTCTGTACATCTCACCAGTACTCATCATCCTTACCAGCACTCCTACTTTCTTTTCCGCTGCAGTTGTCAACATCTCATTGTTCTGTAGCACACCTCCTTCACAACCTCAGCAGTGTCCATCGTCTTTCATTTAGTAGCAGAAACCAGTTCCCAAAACATTTATCACCTATCCAATCCCACTTACCTTAGGATCTCTTCTCATTGTCTAGAAGTTCCCCTGTTCTTCCCAACTCCATGACTGACACATCAATCCCGGCTGAAGTTTTGCAGTCTTCCCTCATAAGTATTTCTTTCAGGTAGTGTTTCTATGTATCCCGGAAAACCTTGAACTCCCCCAATATAGTTTACCAGTTTTTAGTTATAAATATAATTAATTTTAAAGCAAAATAGTTTTCAAGATAGTGATAATGTTCTCTTTAAGGGTCCTGGGAAATAACCTTTAGTCTCATTTCTCTTCTTTAGATGGAAAACTCACAAGTGGCGGCGATGTCAGCTGGTTCCTTGGTCGGTTCGTCAGGACAGTCCCGGTGCGCAGGAGATGTGTGGACCAGGTCTTCAGGTTCGAGGTAAGGACTCTTTTGCATTATACAAAATAATTCAACACATGAAATAAAACTACTGCAGTAAGAATAGCGCTGTCCTTGGGGAAAGACAGTCACCCAATAATTTGATCTGGTGTGTCCATCTGCATGTTCTCCAGAGGCCTCCACTCAGCTTTAATATTTGCTTATATGGGGATAAGGAGAAACATTGGCATTTTAAATGCTTCACACATACTAATACTACTAGCATCTTGAAGGCCTTGAGCATTGGCTTGTGTCTTGAGTGCAATCTTGTGTCCGGCTGTTGAGATCAGTGCCCACTCTCAAGCTCCTATTATTAACATCTGAGAGACAAAAGCTATTATCTGATTGCACTGATGAGTATCCTGTTCTTCCAGCTTAGATGGCCTTGCTCATTATGTATTATTACCTGTAATAGTATCTTCTGAGCTCAGAGACAATTCAATACAAGCCTTTTACCAGGACTCCACTCACTCAATAGCAGGCTTAATACAGTGGAAGGGAATCACCATTTATTTAGCCATTACTGACACTTCCTGCACAGAGGCATGGGTTTGCAGAAGTGACGTTAGTGTTTACATATGGGTCTAATGCAAATATTGGGGTTCCAAAGTATACTTACAGGAAGGGAAATGACTGGAAATTTGATTAAAATTTCCAATGTCCTGGAAATAATGTATATTAAAGCAAGACGGGGGGCATGCTGCACGCTTGCCTCTCAGCAAGAATGTCCAGGTCTCTAAAACAAAACAAACAAAACAGAATTTCTTACCTTTTTGGATCATTTAGAAGATGGTTTCTGAAGTTTATTTCAAGTATGTTTTTAGATCTGGTTACAGATTACAAATTGCCACTGATGTTCCTATTGTTCCACTGGACTTCTTATACTTTTTCCAAATTATTTAAATACTTAGTCTGGTATCGGAAGATGTAAGTTTGATTTCCATGCTCAGTGCTAACGGACAAGTGTATTCTTCTTTTTATCTCAGTGAGACCAATTTGCAGCTTTGTTAAACAGTGTTAACAATGTATTCATCATAGGTCATTGGGGTGCGCACAACCTATGCACTAATTATTTTTAATGCAATTCACTTGTATCACATATAATTGCTGCTTGTGGAGCTAATTACCCATTTACTTTTAGAATGGCCTAATACTGATTATGCAATGTAGCGTGCCGCTAAACATAATACAGGTGCACTTCTCTACAAGCTAACAATGAGATTAAAATATTAATGCATTGGTTCTTGTTATTTCTTATATGCATTTACTGCTTTTGTATTTGTGCAGTAGTTCATTTCCATTGTCTTAGGTTCATTAGTCACTGCCAACTGTGTTCTTCTAAACAAGGCAAACCACAGAAGAAGAACTCTAATGGTGTTAAATGATCAGACCTTTGCTTTAGAATTGAGCAACAGATAATTAATGCTAAGTTCATTTTGTGTAAAATTCACTCAAGCAGATATAAATATAAAAACTTATTTGTGATCCCTTTATGTTTACGCAGTGTGTGCAGTGGCAAAGTTGAAGTAATACAATTTATATAGGATTTCTTTTATAAAGCAACTCTCTCTCAAACCTCCATAAAAATAACACTTGATTAGAAACAAAGCTAATACTTATATAGTTCAAATTTTTGAATTTTATTCTGTATATATACTTATATAGTTTTTTTTTTTTTATTCAACAATAGTCAGTATTGTTTTACCTTGTTTTTACTTAATGCAGTAGAACTGCTCTATATTGTTTTATTCGGCAATAATACAAAAATAAACATGAATTGCAATAACATTGATCTTGTGAGCTTGCCATGAGAAGATTTGTAATTTAATAAAATAATAATAATAATAATAATAATAATAATAATAATAATAATAATAATAATAATAATAATAATAATAATAATAATAATAATAATAATAATAATAAAATGGTGTCTATGTGTCTTTTACAGTAAACATAAACAGCACGACACATACTACTTGTTAGCATTAAGCTGAGGAAAAACTGAAAGCATAGCCCTTGAAGATTGCCATTATGACCCCACCCTCTGTTGTGTAATTTTAGTTTGATTAAGAATGTCTCTTGATGGAGCCAGTATATTGGTTCAATGCAAATATGATCAAATTGCTGTTTAAAGGCTTCTGTGGTCATTTCTGACAGCCCGGATTTGAGACACAGATTAGAATTAAATTTTTATTGTTATTACCAGTAAAAATTCAATAAAAACTAACCAACATGTCTTCTGTGTGATATTCAGGTGTTATTAATCCTGATTAAATATAAACAGTTATTTCATTGATCTGAACATCAATTGAGGACATTTATGGAGTTTATTTCTTTGATTATCCCACTGGTAAATTAACTGGAGAATATAGCATGTTTTGATGTTGGTGGGGGAAAACTGGAGTACTTGGAGAAAACCCAACCAAGCACAGGGAGAACATACAAACTCCAGATAGAAAGGCCCTGTCCGGTCCGGGAGTGAAACCCTGGACTCACGCATAAAACCAGTTAAAAAACATTAATATGCTGTCATAGTAGTAGTATCAATATCAGTAATAGTTATTCCATGATTGCTAGCTAGCATGTCATCATATATTTTTAATGTGACAAAATTGTGAGAAATCTTGTTCATCTTAAACGTTTGCCGCTGTTTTCTCTCTGTAGCCGTGTCCTGTCGGAAGCAGGACGGGGGCCAGGCAGATGTGGAGGCCTGTCTGAGACACGCCAGTCCAATGCCACCCCTCACCCAGCCGTGCCAGGTGCCCTGCCAGGAAGACTGTCAACTCAGCAGCTGGTCCAAGTTCTCCTCATGCACGGCTGACTGTGTGGGCGTTCGCACTCGCAAGAGGATGCTGATTGGTGAGTGACAAACTTCCACCTCCAGCAGACTTCCACACTACATTAACCTTTGAGGAAGATTGCTGGTTGTGAGAAACTAAGTCATGATGCATGCACACACTGGAAACCAAACATGTTTGATCTGGCTTTTTACAGGGGATCTGGATTTTTACAACAAATTATTATAAAGTCATAAAAAAAAAATGAAATAAATATTTAGTAATTGCTGACTTTCTTATGAATATCATTATTTACAGCAGTGTCAAACTCAGTTCTCGTGTAGGCCATGCCAATAAACAAGAAGACTATGAATAAAGGGTGCAAATATTCTACTAAAGCTTGTTTTTTATCACAAAAATATTCCCTTTTGTTTTTTTGCAGGAAAAAGCAAAAAGCGCGACCAGTGCAAGAACCATCAGTTGTATCCTCTGAGTGAGACCCAGTACTGTCCGTGTAATAAGTACAACGCTCAGCCAGTGGGCAACTGGTCCGACTGTGTCCTGCCTGAAGGGGGGCGTGTAGAGGGCCAGCTGGGCATGAAGGTCCAAGGGGACATCAAAGAGTGTGGTCAGGGATACCGCTACCAGTCTATGGCCTGCTACGACCAGGACAACCGTATCGTGGAGACGTCCCGCTGCAACAGTCACGGTGGGTTAGTGTGGGTCAAACTTTCAAGTTGTTCTTACAACTTTACTCTGTTCATGTATTTTTAGCAAGAAAACTGTAGCATTGATAGCCCTTTCTGTCCACCTCAGCAATCCTCACCTGCAGTCTTTCATGCATTTATCTGTCTGTCCATCTTAGCAGTGGTCAAAATGTCATTGTCAACCTGTCCCTAATATTATTGATCACCTCTGTCTATATTAACGGTGGTTGAGAACATCTCATGCAGTCTCTATTGAGATTACATTGATATTTACTGGCTAATGCAGTGATTATTAGCTTATTTGTGTTTAGTTTAGCCAAGTCTGATTTTAGATTAAGAATGTTTCTAAACAAAAATTCATCCCAGTAAGAAGAACTCAAAATATAGTTTTGGTTAACATACCTAAATGGTAAGCTTTAAATAGTTTCTATAGTGTTTATAGATACACATTTGTCGTTTATAATGGCAATATGATAGTGATTAATTTGACCAAAGTGTCAATAATCAATATGCAAGAGTTTACAAGAACACAAATGCAGCAAAATATTAATTTAATTCAAAGCAATTAAGTTCAGAGTTGTTATTGTACTTCCTATTTTGAGAAGCAGACAGGAGCAATGACAAGGTGACTAAACAGTTATAAATAATACCAGTTAAAACTGAATTTTAAATGCTACTACTAAATGTCTATTCAGTTGTGTGAAAAAAAAGGTTCCTTCCATCCATGAGAAACTGCCCATAATGTTTATAAACATAAATAGTATGTTCCAGAAGTAAGTTATCAGCATCAGATTTTGTTTAGTACTTCGGTACTAAAGTAGAATAATACAAGGTAATAGACAAAATGTATGCAAGAACACAAAATAGTTAGACTAAATAATTGCTACTAAACGGTGTTTTTACTCTCCTAACTGCTGACAATTATGATCAGTTTGAAACAAGTTGAGTATTCATCGCATATAAGCCCTCATAGAATATCAAACTATTCCCCTATAACATATTTTTGCAGGAATCGAAGAGCAGTCAACATCATTCAGCTTGTAGGACAATCCGAATGTAATTGGTGTTCCAAAGTTAGACATCTTCTAAATGATCCAACTCATTTCTGACATTTGTAACTCCTCAATCATAAACCTGTCTCCGATCTCCGCCCAATTCTGGTTTGACCGATTCAGCCTCAGATATCAAAGCGTCCAATTTGAACCGTGTTCATTGAGTAGCTGGAGTGTAGCCCAAATATGTCAGGCCTCTCGCTGGTGAGCTGCATTAACATTCTGCCATACATCCAGTCAAAGGCAGAAAAGGAAATTAAGAATCACAGCCCTGTCGTTTTCTGTGTCTTATCCCAGGGAAAAGGCAACGCACATCAAAGCATTTGGAGAAAATGAGTGCGGCCGTGTTTGCTTATTGAGAAATGCTATCTGATTCAGTCAAAACCATTCTCCCAGTATGAGGCTGCTCAACGGTAACTGGCTGTAACTGGAATAAGACACCGCGTTGCAAAAAAAAAAAAAAAATACTTGCATTCTCCAAGATTTAGCAGTGTTTTTTGTACTGGAGAGCATATACTGTAGATATGAGTTTTCTTGGTTTTGTCCTTGTGTTTTGATTGATTTTTAGAGTGCTGTAGTGCTAAAAGTCTTGGTTTGTTCAATCAGAGTTCAGTTTGGAAGGGTTTGTGGTTTGAGTATTTACCTTCAGAGGATTGTTACGGTTGCCCTTGTCAAAATATCATAAATAAAAATTCAAATGTAGCTAGAGGCAGTTTAAAAAAAGTGCAAGGACAATACAATAACATTATAGGTCTTTTAAAGGAAGAATGAAAAGAGGTAAAACAACATTGTTTACAAAGTTTGGAAGGTCATTTTTGTGTTTTCCAATGCAGAGACATCAGAACTGTGTTGTTGCTCAGGTCCAGCAGCGTAGAGTGGGGGCAGTATAGATGAGTTTTTCAGACTTACAGTCTCTGAGAAGAAGCTGTGTCCAAGCCACATTCTGGTTTTGAGGCTGCGTAGCCTCCTGGCTAAGGGGAGGTGTGTGAACAGTTTTATTTGCTGGATGGGACCATTCATTTATAATAGATGTTTCAGAGCCTTCCTGTTGGCAGCAGAGCCATTTTCATACGTGTCATATTATGTAGGATGACAGTGCTCTCCAACACACACCAATTCCTCTACTTTCATTTAGAAATGCCAGAAAGTATCACAGTGTTTTCATTTGACAGCATGGTTTTTAAATAGTCTTGTGTTTGAAAAAATATAAGTTCAGAGCACTGAGACATCCATTATTCACTTATACAGTGTAGTAATTACACACACACACATATATATATATATATTTATATATATATGTGTGTGTGTGTGTGTGTGTGCGTCATTTGTTGCAACGTCTGAGGATTTATAATGGCATCACAATCTGCTTCATAATCTCTTTTATTTATTTATTTATTTGTTTGTTAGAGGAGATGAACCACTGCCTCAGTAAACAGTAAATTAAATAAAAGGCAATAAAATAGGGGTTATAGTTTTTAAAACTTTCATAAACTATAATTAGGTGAAATCCAGCTTTTCATATCTGTGGTTTTACTCCTCTGCTGTGAATTTTACATCTGCATAGGATGCCAGGTGCATCCTTGCTCTCATATCCCCTCACAGAAAAAGGCATAACATTTCAGAAGAACAGGATTTGGGAAGTCAAAAATAAGAGGAATGAGAGGTAGTCCTGCTCATTGAGCTTTTTGTTTGATTGTAACTGAAGTTTCATTTGTGACTTGCAGTGTCAGGGAGTCATAATATGTTGTTGATTGGAGCGCACACTGTTTGTTTACATTGTGCATCGATGCAGTTGTGTGTCACTGAAATGATCAATGTTCAGTATATCGATGTCTCATTATACTCCTAGTTACAAGTGCGAGGAACAGTAATTTGGGCACCCGCACACGTTGTGCATGATAATGAAAGTACAAATGTTCTGAAATGTTCTGAAATATGAATTGCATTAAGAATAGGGTTTCCCTTCTATGGAAAAAGCATAGATCAATGACATTTGACATACTAGATTGAGGGCTAGATCTTCATGAAAAACGCAAAACGCTTGGCAAATGGCGCACTAATTTTCCAACTTAACACTTACACAATCTACTCTGTGAAATGCTATACGCTATTGTCTTTTCATAAAAACAAAAATCAGCCACAATGACACTAAATACAAGTACAACAGATCAGCAGCTACTTTACGTTCCTGTTTGTGCCTCAGTCTCCAAAATGATCCGGGACTGCTCTCATGTGTCTCATCAGCTCATAAACACACTCCAGCAGGTAAACCCCAGTAACTGCACGCGCTGTTGGTCCGCATTGTTTAGCTCAGCTCAGTACAGTCCAAACAAGGCTTGCTTCTTCCATTAACGTTCGAAAAGTCTGTGCTGCTTTTTGTGGCTGACACAGCGCTTAGTGTCCTGCTGTGATCAAGTAGATGTGCGCGCGGGTCTGTGTGAGAAGGACTGGGTCTGGACCCACAGAAGTTTTCAGCTACCGCTTCATTTACCATTTTTTCATTTACCACTGTTTTTGTAAAATTTCCTCACTTTTATACGAGTTATTTATTTATTTTTTTTATTTTTTATTATTGTATAGCCATAACCATATTCATTGTCAGTATAAACTTATTTTCAGAATGTTATATTGTTCTCTGGTTGTAGCCATTGTGTAATTATTAAGTGTAAAATCCAGTATAGCATCGTTTTTACAGCAATCCAATACCTAATTCTATTGCAATATTTAGGATTAAAAAATGATTTTGTCTGATCTTGAACAATTCAATATGACAATATGAAAGTAATGCAATAACCTTTTGCCAAAAAATATAAATGTACGAATTTCTGCCCGAAAAATTATGTTTGAATTTGTAGCCTACTGATTAAGTAATGAGATTGTAAATAATAAATGTTCTTTTGAGGAGACAAGTCACATTTTCCTTATGCCTAATGACTTTATATTTAAACTTGTACGTCAACATTAAACATGGTTAAATATTTATATGAAAACTAAGTAGCAAAGCTACTGTGCATTCTATGCTATACTCACTCTCTTGGCAAAACTCTCCAAAATACACACTTATAAAAATGCAGCTTTTGAGAATGACCTTATTGTAGGAGAGAGCAGTAATCCTCCAGTGGTCCAGACCTGTTGTATTTATAGCTGCTTGTCTTTGTCCACAAGGGCAGCACTGTTCTCTGCAGGAAATGGCCGCTCTCCTGAGGACATCTGCTTTACCTCTGACTTCTGTTGCAGGATATATTGAGGAGGCGTGCATCATTCCTTGTCCGTCCGACTGCAAACTGAGCGAGTGGTCCAACTGGTCACGTTGCAGCAAGTCCTGCGGCAGCGGGGTGAAAGTGCGCTCCAAGTGGCTGCGGGAAAAGCCCTACAATGGCGGGAGGCCCTGCCCCAAACTGGACCATGTTAATCAGGTGTGTTCATTAGTGCTTGAACAATAGATTGGGCTTTGATAATTAGATAACATAGAAAGGCCTGCACAATTTGATATTTATGGTTGAAAATTATTGATTTATTTTTTTGTCTCTCCTGTGCTGTCGGGACTGTGCTCACAGGCTCAAGTAAGATTATATTTTTTTATGCTGTCATTGTTCATTTTAGTTTATGTAATATTCACAATACATTTGCTGCATTTTGCATTGTATATCAGGTGTATGAGGTGGTGCCATGCCTCAGTGACTGTGGGCAGTATGTCTGGGTGGCTGAGCCCTGGAGCGTGTGGAAAGTCAGCAATGTTGACTTAAAGGACAACTGCGGAGAGGGCATTCAGACCAGGAAAGTCCGGTAAGAACAAAGAAAAATACAAACTTTCTAAGGCCACATTAGACAGTTGACCATTTTAATACAACGGGTAGCGTGCTTTCTCCCATCAGAGCCACAATACAACCTTCAAATACATTTTGAACTTTTTAATTTTACTACGCACTACTGGTGCTTCTGAAGTGTGGAGTTCCTCAGAGATCAATCCTTGGGCCTCTACTCTTTTCTCTTTACATACTTCTACTTGGTTCAGTCCTTAGGATTTATTTAATTCTTATGCTATTTTTGCTAATATATTTGCCATTAAATCTGAACAACCCATGTGCCTCCAGACTACTTTTTAAATGAATTATTTAAATTTTAATAACAGAAAAACTGAGGTCTTGATGTTTGCCAACGACAGCTCTTTGGTGCAATATGTCAAACCTGTTGTCATAATCCTCGCCATTAAAATGGACTCTGGACCCCATTTTAAACTTGACCTGCAAATTGTTAATTTTTTTTGCAAATTGTCTAATATTTTCTAACTAAGACAAATGTACAAATTTAATGCCAATTCAGACTAGACAAGATTTACAATTTTGACACAATTTAGTAAAATTTTGTCTGGACTACTGCTATGTACTTGGTGGTCACAGTTCAGCAGCTTTTGTGCTTTTAATCTGAGTTATTTAGTCATTGTCACTTCTACTACAACTACTACAAAATTTGATCACAAAAATGTAGATATAATTAATGACTACACGCCCAATGAAAAGTTGCACTGGCCAAAAAGCTGTGATGACTCCCGTACCACACAAGCGTAGAAGCACAAATGTTTCAGAAACATCAAAAAAAGAATGAATAAAAAAATTGACTTGGCTGCTCTATGACTCAGTAGGAACCTTGTGCTGAATTATGAATTTAAACTTGTGTTTAATAATTGATTTTTACTGTGGATCAGCATCAGTTCATCTCTGGTGTCATTGTTAGAAACTGTATTGTAAATGTACTTATGTTTTAACTTTCCTACAGTGATCTGTGAATTTCATATGACCTTTTCGCTGAACCGTATGTGAATTGGTGTTCTTGTGGTAAACATGTTGTGGTTTGCAGGTGCATGTTGAACACTATCGATGGCCCCTCGGAGCAGGTGGAGGACTACCTGTGTGACCCCGAGGAGATGCCCCTGGGGGCACGGAACAGCCGTCTGCCCTGCCCCGAGGACTGTGTGCTGTCGGACTGGGGAGTGTGGAGCCCCTGCACACTGGTCAGTTTCCTGCTTTGTCTTCAGAACACCACAATCCATTTTATTTGGACTTTGTGCTAGACTGATGCAAGTGCTGCGTAATGTCTTTATCATTGTCTGCTCCAGACATAACATTAGTTCACTAAGAAAAAAATACTGCAGCAACCAGCCAAAAACGCAAATGATTTTACTTTCACAACTCTTTTATGTCTCTTTCACTCCATCTTCTGTCTCGTTCAGCAGTCATTAGCTGCTTTTTGATATGTAACATCCACTTGAATTATTTTATATTATTTGAAGACAGGCCAAAAACATTCAGACTCTAGATTTGTTTATTTCCTTAGGACAGCGTACAATGTACATTAAGCCGGGGCAGAGATGCTTGTAACAGATTATAGCTAAACAGCTAAATTTATCCATCTGTAGTTCTATATTGTAAATATTTTTGGTGGTAGGGCAAACCGGAGGAAACCTATAAAGCATGAAAACTCCACACAGAAAGGCCCTGCCCTCGATTATTATCAAACCCAGGACCTTCATGTCATGAGGCAGAAATGTGTGAGTGGGTAAAGCTTAGCTGCTTTATTTATACAAGCATTTAGGCTAGACCAGGGCTGAAGAACTGTTCTGTTGCGGGTTTGTCCAAAAACTAAAAGAAATCTTTTGCTGCTGCTCCTCACAAACTTTGGAACAATCACAACAATGCCCATTCACTAGCCTGTTTTAAATCTGTTTTTAAAAACAAAACTTTTAACCGACAATGGCCAAATTTATTTGCCATTAAATTGAAACAACCCATGTTCCTCCAGACCACTTTTGAAATGAAGTCTTTCAATTTGAATGACAGAAAAACTGAGGTCTTTACATTTGATACTTTCCTGCTGACCTCAGATTCTTGGTGCAATTTGTCAAACCACAAACTTCGCCATTAAAGTCTAGTTTAGTTTATTATAGTCTCTGAACATAAAAAAAGCCCATTCACTGCCTGCTTTTAAATATATTTATATTTTTAAATATAAACACACACTTTTTTTATTGGCTTTTATGCACAGTGTGAGAATATTTTATCTTATGTATATTTGACAGTGTTTACTTTTACTTGTTTTTTCTTATGGATCTGGGCAATAGACCATCTGGCACTTACCTTATAGTTGCTTCACTGAAACCTCAAAAGCATAGCAAAGAATGTGTTTACAAATTATTATTATTATTTATTTTTAATCTGTTTATGTTTGCCTACTTGCCAACACATGGATTTACAGGTGAAGTGGAGATACTAAATTGCCCATAGTAAATAAATGTGAGTGTGAATGTCTTTTTACGTGCAATAAAACTGGTTATTATCCAAAATGTATGCTGCCTCATGTCAGAAGCAGCTTGGATAGGTGCCATCCCCATAACAGGAAGTGATAAAAAAAGAAGAAATATAACCAAACTGACACTAGGCTGACGTATTCAGAGAAACTTTCCCTGACTCCATCCAGCCTTGTTGTCTGCTCAGAAGCTTAAAAAAAAACAAAAAAAAAAAAAAACCTGTAAAAACAGCTACTCCATGGGTCTCAGCTGAAGTTGAGTTTTATCTGTTTTTATGGTTGAAGTTGCAGAATGGTTTCTTTTCATGAATTAACAGCCTCCACTGCACAATAGATAAAAAGTCCTCCAATGTTATTTGCTCTTGACATGCTGTGTACAAAGGATGAATAAGTTAACACACTTCTCTTTCTCCGCAGCCCTGTAACAGCAACGGCACTCGTCAGAGGAGCGCGTATCCACTCCGCCAGCCTGGAGACGCCAAGCAGTGCCCCCCCACCACAGAGACCGAGCTCTGCAAACTCAACAGCAACTGTTTCCACTACACTTACAACATTACAGGTAAGACTGGCCACAGTCACGTGTGTTTTAAAAAAAGTGTTTCAAACTGTGTTGTTTCTTGTGCAGACTGGAGTACATGTCAGCTGAGCGACAGAGCCGTGTGTGGCAATGGCATCAAAACCCGCATGCTGGACTGTGTCCGGAGCGACAGCAAATCTGTGGACCTCAAGTTCTGCAAAGAGGTACGTCATAAAATCGCAAAAAAAACTAAAACTGGTTATAATACAGAAGATGAATTCAGTTTTATGCATAAACAAAGAGATTATGTTTTGAAAGCTTCTAAAAACATAAAATAAGAACTTATTTTACGGTCCTTTCCGTAATATTGAAATGTCCTGTCTCAGCCCTTTTCTCTTTTTAAAGCCCAACTACTGAAACAACAAAAGGACATATATAAACAAGCCGACGAACAAAACTACAAAGGTAGTAAATTATGTGGATCAACAATTTTTTTATCAAAAAGCTAATCCCTTAATTGCATAAATAAACTCAACTTTAGGGTCTTTGCCCACAGACCAGACAAGTCAAAAAGAAAGCTGACAATGTGACATTAAAACAATTCTGTATATCAGGTAAATTTTCACCCATTTTTTCACCCATTCTACTAAAGTCAGTACATTAAATACCTAGGTAACACTTTAGAGTAGGGGCACATTTTTATCATGAATTCATGAATGAGTTTATGAATTCACACATACATTCATGTAAACATCTATGAATTCTTGCATGACTCATTCATGAGTACAGACATAGGGTTAAGGTTAAGGTTAGGGGTTTTTGGTTAGGGTTAGGATGAAAATATGATCAAAACATAATCATTCTTGGTGATTCATTAGTGTTTAATTTATGTACTAATGCGTGAGTCCTGCATGAATTAATGCATGAATTCATGATAAAATGTGCCCCCTATTCTAAAGTGTTACCAATGCCTCCCTCCAAATGATTTCAGTTCAGACACGGAAATGCACAAAAAAGCCCACAGTTGGATGACTATTTTGTGGAGACAATGGAAATTAACACTGACCAGATGTAACTGAGACATGCATCCGGTGTGCCACGCTGCTCACAAGTTTGATGTAAATCTGTACCCAAGCTATTCTTGTTTTTGTGTATTTACTGCTACATGCACACCCTATGTTTCAACAACACAAAGCTATCCTATTTAAACCACAACCATTTTTTTCCAACAGTTATAAATATGTTATTTGGGTAGATTTATTTACTACTACTTACCCGAATCCTTTATGTAGTGTAAGCCAATATAAAAAAAAAACATCTCTGCTAGAATAGTCTCCAGTCATCTGTGACCCCTAATAGGAATACGCGGAGGAAGATGAATGAGTAAATAAAAACCATTTAAGACCCATATGCTCTCTGATAACTGCATTAATCCTAATCATTATCATTTCTTTGTCTTGCAGTTGGGTCTGGAGAGAAAATGGGCTATGAATGCATCATGTGTCGTGGAGTGTCCTGTTAACTGCCAGCTGTCGGAGTGGTCTCCATGGTCCGACTGCACACATAAATGCGGACTGGCCGGTATGTCTAAAAATAAACTTAACTCATCTTTTAACTTCAGAATATCCTGTGGAGATCCGGGCTTGTTTCCACCTTCCAAACTCTTGCCAAGACAATCCCTGGCATCAAACGGCTCAGAGTCTTTAAACTAAGGGATGCCAGACTGCAACAGTACACATTTCACAAGCAGCTAGTAGCTACTGCTGTGTGGGATGACAGAACACCAAACCTCTGTTTTATCTATTCTTTCTGTAAGCCATGTACAAGCTGGGAAAGCGAAGAGAAAAAAAATGTTCACTTCACAATATAAAACCTCTAACAAAGTTTTTAGCAACATGAAAAAGCAACAAAACTTGAATAGGGAGCATTATTGGTGCATCTATTGCTGTACAAAAAAATATGTGTGAAGTATGCTCAAAGTGCCTTTTATGTTCACTTTTTCACCAGAATAAATGAATAAACAGGCAGTCCATTTATTACTGAAGAAGCCCCAGTCACTTGTACACAATAGACTATCTTAGCTGGTGGTTGAATGTAACTAAGTAAAAATACTTTGTTATTGTACTTAAGTACAAATGTAACTAAGTATCTGTACTTTACTTAGGTAAATGTAAAAGGGGATACTTTGACTTTTACTCCACTACATTTTAGAGCCAATATCTGTACTTTCTACCACACAATCACATTTTTACTTTGGCTTTACATGAAACAAGTAAATTTATTAATTTATTAATTTATTAATTTCCTTCCGCTTAGTCCCGTTATGGGTCTCGGGTGGTTTTTACGCAACATTGAAAAATGAGGGCATATGTGATCTGTCAAACTCTTAAAAAGACAGGTGAACATTACCTTAATTAGTAGTGTAATGCTTTTATATTGTCTTCAGCCACCAAAGTGATAAAGGATGCTGAAACCATGTGGAGGACGTGCACATATCCTCACCTACTATGTATCATTATGCACCGCAATGGAAGCATTAAGCACAAGGGCTGAGAATCACTAAAACTGTGTGTTTAGCTTTTGCACACTGTCGAATTGTAAGGAACAACATTAGATCCAATTAAATAGAAATCCGCCCTTAGTACCTTAAGTCTTCTGGACTGGCAGACCGGGGTGTTGGTCCCTCTTTTTAAGAAGGGGGAGTGGAGAGTGTGTTCCAACTACAGAGGGACCACACTCCTCAGCCTCCTCGAGAAAGTCTATGCCAGGGTACTGGAGGAGAATTCGTTCGATAGTTGAATCTCGGATTCAGGAGGAACAATGCGGTTTTCGCCCCGGTTGTGTTAGCTGGAGGGTTTATTTGAGTTTTCCCAACCAGTCCACTTGTGCTTTGTGGATCTGGAGAAGGCATTTGACTGTGTACTTTGCGGCGCCATGTGGTGAGTGCTCTTGAAGTTGGCTAAGGGCCTCAGAGCAGGAGCTTGGTTTGCATTGCAGGAAGTAAGTCAGACTTGTTCCTGGCGTATGTTGGACTCGGGCAGGGTTGCCCTTTGTTTCCGGACCTGTTATTTTTTTTTATGGATAGGATTTTAAAGCACAGCCAGGGGCCGGAGGTAGTCTGGTTTTGGATCTCGTCTCTCATTTTTGCAGATGAAGTTGTCCTGTTGGCTCCATCAAGCCAGGACCTTCAGCGTGCACTGGGACGGTTTGCAGCCGAGTGTGAAGCGGCTGAGAAGAATCAGCACTTCCAAGTCCGAGGCCATGGTTCTCAGCTGGAAAAGGGTGGCTTGCCCCCTTCAGGTTGGTTGAGAGATCCTGCCTCCAGTGGAGGATTTCAAGTATCTTGAGGTCTTGTTCACAAGTGAGGAAAGGAGGGAGCGAGAGGTTGACAAACAGATTGGTGCAGCTTCTGGAGTGATGCAGTTGATGTACCGGACTGGAGAAGAAATGAGCTGAGTTGCAGACAAAGCTCTCAATTTACCATTTGATCTATGTTCCTACTCTCACCTATGGTCATGAGCATTGGGTCATGACCAAAAGGACAGGATCCCGGATATAGGCGGCTGAAATGAGTTTTGTCTGCATGGGGGAAACAATTCACTCAAAAAGAGATGCACGGGACCATATCAGGGTTTCATAGAGTTTAGCTGCTGCTGACAGCCTCTCTGGATAAAAGGATAGGATAAATATCCTAATCAGTTAGCTTTATATAATTTTGTAATTTTGTGTGAATTATTTTGTTGGGTATGCTCCTTGTTTTGTTGTTAGATTGTGTTAGACACTGTAAAGAAGACTTTGCCTGAGTGTCAGATTGCCAGTTAATTTTTAATGTCATTAAAGTAGATGCTCTAAAAACAGGCTAACTATGCTCATCTCTGCCTATAGGTTTTGTTTCAAACTGCTTTCTCTAGCTGTAGCATAATGATCATAAGACCATATCTACTTGATGTAACTATTGATTTACTCTCAGTATGGGTTATTGCTGCAGTGGTCGTAATGCACATGACTTTGAAAGCAGGGAGTGGCTCTTCGCTGCAGGTCAACAGCGCTCAGCTCTTAGCCTGTGTGTGAATAAAGATATCCCGCCTGTGGTACATTAATGATGGAAAGAAGAAGCACTTTACAATGTGAGAAACGGCCGCATTATAGCCTCAAACCAACTGAGAGGGGGGATCATAATATACTAGAGAGTAATACCAGAGGATCAGCCCATTGATTTGTCAGCCATTACGAGTGTGCGCTCTGGGGCTCGGGGAGCACTCGGCCTTCCTAGAGTCCTTGAGAAGAACTGCAGCCAGAAGACACAAGAGCAAATAGAAGATATGAAACCAATACCGGCTTTAGCTATTGTGGTAACTCTAATCTGTCCCCAGGCGAGGAAGGTATTCTCCTGTATGGAGCAACAGCAGGTAGACCACAAGAAAAAAAGACATGCTCGCTCTTCTTCCTCATGTTTTTTCTCATCTTCAGGCCGGCTCTGGGAAAACTCTTCCCTGGAGGAGTTCATTTCAGTTCCCAATCCAAGAATTGCAATTAGTTGGATTTGAAAAAAGCTTTGAAAAAAGCTTCTTTCCCCGGCCATGTCCGGGGAAAGCACGCCTGCAGGGATGCAGCAGACGTTTGAGAATAAAAGTCACTGAATACATAGTATTCAAAGCAAAGATATTCCATTTTGTAGCATTGTTTTTTATGGAGCTCAGTGGTCCAGGAGTAAGGGCGGGTCGTCCAATACCCAGAAAGTTGGCGGTTCGATTGCTGCTATCTCCAGTTCATACTGCCATTGTTTCCTTGGGCAAGATACTTTACATTGCCTCCAGTGTCTGTGCCACTGGCGTATGCATGTGTGTTATTGTAGCAGTGTGTTTGGTTGTGGTCGGAGCGGCTGTTGGCACTGTGGATATGGCAGACACAGCACTACATCAGTCTGCCACAGTGTAAATGTGTGTGTGAATGTGTGTAAATGTGGTGAATAGAAGCATTATGTAAATTGAGAGTATAAAAGGTGCTATATAAATGCACGACATTTAACAATTGTTATTAAAATAACTTGTTTCTTTTTTAATACAAATTAAACTAAGGTCGTACTTGAAATTCAGGACCATGGTCTTCTCTAAAAACTCAAAGTTTGGTTTGATAACTTTTGGTTACATACTGCACTTTTATAAACCCCACCAACCATATTAGACCAGGTTCTTGAAAAAAATTTGCCCGCTGATGCTCTGTTTACTGTGACAATGAAGTTGAGTTTTTAGTACACCCAGTCACTCTTGGCTAAGTACCCAAATTGCATCAAATATTGGTATGCGCAAGTGTAGACCCTTCGCAAAAACACAGTCTGCCATATTGATCATTGTCACAAAAATGTGTTTCGCTAACATTGTGTATGTTTGATTACCAGCTGCTAGTAGCTGCAATGAAGAGAGCAACACTTGTTTTAATAAGAACAACATCCCTGTTGACTTGCTACAAAACGTTTGATGGTTCTGTGCTCACGCTCCAATATCTTAAATATTTCAAGAGTGCTGTATCCCTGTGAGAGACTTTTTACAATTTTTGACTTTTCAGTTAAATCTCTTTTTTGGCCAATTTTTCTTGAGGAGAAGAATCTGCCTAATAATTATGCACACTTTGATATTGGTTGCCACAACTACACAAATCACCTGATATGCATTAAATCCAATAAGGATTCAAGTTTAACACAGAAATGTGTCGAGAAGAAAAGAAGCAAATTAACTGCCAGAGATTTGCAAAGACTCAAACGTGAAGCTACCAGGAACCCATTATCCTCCAGTGCTGCCATATTCCGCAACTGCAATCGACCTGGAGTGTGACGAAGTACGAGGTGTTCAGTTCTCAGAGACATGGCCAAGGTAAGAAAGGCTGAAACCCAACCACCTCTGAACAAGACACTTAAGTTGAAACGTCAAGAATGGGCCAAGAAAAATCTGAAAACAGATTTTTCAAAGGTTTTGTGGACGGATGAGAATGACTCTTGACGGACCAGATGGATGGGTCCATGGTTGGATCAGTAACTGACACAGAGCTCCACTTGGACAAGGTGGAGGTGGGGTGCTGGTATGGGCAGGTATTATTAAAGATGAGCTAGTTGGACCTTTTCGGGTTAAAAATAGACTCAAAATCAACTCTCAGACCTACTGCCAATAATTAGAAGACACTTTCTTCAACAGTGTTACGGGAAAAAGTCTGCATCTTTCAAGAAGACTTACATGCATCAAAGTTCTCCACTGTGTGGCTGACCAGTAAAGGCCTTAAAGATGAAAAACTAGCCTGGCCCCCTTCTTCCCCTGACTTAAACCCCATTAAGAACTTTTAGGCCCTTCTTAAGCAGGAAATTTACAGTGAAGGTCAACAGTACACTTCTCTGAATAGTGTCTGGGAGGCTGTTGTTGCGGCTGCACAAAATGTTGATTCTGACCAGATCAAGAAACTGACTGACTCCGTGAACGGGAAATTTCAGAAATGTTGATTTGTAAATTTTGAGTTTGTTTATTATTCTCTCTTTAACAGGTGAAAATAAACAAGTGAGATAGAGGAAAATCTTTGTTTTTCATTTAGTTGCACAATAATTCTGCAAACTTATAGTGTACATGTAGATATTCTCTTAAAAAAAAAACTTCACCTTTACTGCTTAAAGGTTCAGGTTTGAGGGTTTGTTTTTTTAAAGTCCCTCTTACATTACAGAATGAAGTTGATTGTTTGGTCCACAAACTGTTAAATTTGTGTTATATGAGAAAACTGCATAATTACTGAGTCATAGAGGGTTGGAGCTTGGTTCATTACAGGCCTTAAGTCAGACTTGTTCCCAGTGCAGGTTGGACTCCGGCAGGGCTGCCCTTTGTCACCGGTAAATATTTTTATGGACAGGATATCTAGGCGCAGCTAGGGGTCGGAGGGTGTCCAGTTTGGGAACCACTGGATTTCATCTTTGTTTTTTGCAGATGATGTTGTCTTGTTGGCTTCATTAAGCTAGGACCTTTAGCATGCATTGGGACTGTTTGCAGCCGAGTGTGAAGAAGCTTGGATGAGAATCAGCACCTCCAAGTCCAAGGCAATGACTCTCAGCTGGAAAAGGGTGGTTTGTATCCCTTCAGGTTGGTCGAGAGCTACTGCCTCAAGTATTGCAATGATGCAATCAGCTTTAATCTGGGGCAGGGTCACGGGGCAGCAGTCTAGGCAGAGACGCCCAAACTTCCCTTACTCCCCAGACACTTCTTCTAGCTCTTCCGGGGGAATAGAGAGACGTTCCCAGGCCAGCCGAGAGACATACTCCCTTCAGTGTGCCCTATGTCTTCCCCGGGTCATTCTCCCGGTGGGACATTCCCGTTTATTTTTATTTTTATTTTTTTGTATATATATAGCGCTTTTCCATTTAGTAGGCACTCAAAGCGCTTTAAAAGGTGTTACAGCCACTGGAGGCAAGGTGGGTTAAGTATCTTGCCGAAGGACACAACGACAGTATGAACTGTGGGGGAGAGCGGAATGTTATGATGTTTTGGGATGTTTCGAGCGGGGATCGAACCAGCTCCTTCTTTACCATGACAGTCCAGTACATCGACTGCATCACTGCAGAAGCTGCACCAATCCGTTTGTCAACCTCCCGCTCCCTCATTCCCTCACTCGTGAACAAGAACCCTAGATACTCTCCACCAACCTGAAGGGGAGAAGCCACCCTTTTCCGACTGAGAACCATGGCCTCAGACTTGGAGGTGCTAATTCTATAAAATATTTATTTAGACATTTGTAAATCAAATCATAAGCACCACAAATTATCACAGTCATAATTACAATATACTATACAATTCAACCTACAAATGTGGATAATTAAGTGAAAGAAGCCTGCTTTACTGAATACAGATGCCGCCTAAAGTGAGCATTCAGCTGTTTGCACACGTGTGTAATACATAACTAAGACAGTAAGGGGCCCCTGGAGGTGGCATGTGCGTTGTACATCCTCCAGTTGCGTGGGACCAATTGTTCCACACTCTAAAGAGATACGTGAAGGCCCCTGAGTCTTCCATGCTCAGTTAGCTGCAAGATGAACTGGCAGCTGGTGAGGCTCATCGCTGGGGAGACCTCCCTCTGGGATTCAGCCCTAGTCTTGTTTCACGAGCTGGTAAACGCACAATTATCCTGTAGCATGTATTTAAAGAGTAACTGAATCCCCTATTTCACTATCATAAATAGGGATTAGTAGTGTTCCAGGATGATTCTAATTCAATTAATTTGAGTGGAGACTTAAATTCACCGGGGTAAAAACATTTTCTGGTTTCTACATAATTATGGATGTTTTTCTTTTGGAACCTTAGGCAAAAAAATGCACTGATGCATGCAAAGAAATACTATATAATGTACTGTGCTTAGTTTTTATGTTTAAAGCACAATGCAAGTCTTACAAAAAGGGAATGCAGTTTACAAGAATTACATCACCAAACTTTGAAAAAAAACTGGTGCAGATTTCCGGAGCAGTACTTATAGATGCACATGATCATTATCATAGCTCGACACACAGTGCGTCAGTAGCTCAGTGGGTAGAGCAGTTGTCTTTCAACTGGAAGCTAGGTGGTTCGATTCCCACTCTCCCCACAGTTCATACTGTCGTTGTGTCCTTGGGCAAGACACTTAACCCACCTTGCCTCCAGTGGCTGTAACTCTGGTAATTACTGTAGAACAATGTAAGTCGCTTTGGATAAAAGCATCAGCTAAATGAGTAAATGTAATTTGTAAAGCTGGAGGTCAGGGAAAAACAAAGGGGATAATTGGAGGTGTGTTTCCGCAGCACAGAGCGGGAAGAAAAAGTCATGGATTTTTTTAAATTTTGTAACTAAACAAAGCAGGAATTCAAAAACAAAAGAATCAGATCAGATCTATAGGCCAAATGCAAACAGATGGGCCAACCATGTTCCCCTGTGTATCTCTAAATATACTGTATTAGTAGAGTACACTAGTTACCTTTGCTTTAATAACCTATGTATATATTAGCATATACCTTACCTCAAGGTGCCTGGTGTTGGTATTTGGTGGGTGGGCTAATAAATACAATCCCATTTGGTACACAGGGAATAGCAACACTAATCAAACAAAAGTTGTCGTGTTTAGTACACTTATAACTTCCCAAAGTATCTACATGATTTCTTTATAGCTTCCAATCAATGCTGCCATGTTTTATCACTTATGATAACCATATGACCCTAAATGAAACAAATGTTGCTAAAGCTAATGTCATTTATAAAAAACTGTCCTTCTCTTCCTTTACTTCTTCACCACTCTATCTGTGAAGAGGATACTGGGAGGTTTACTGTTACTTTGTAAATCTCTAGGTTTCAACAAAATTTGAGTCTCTAGGCTGAATAGATTTAGCCCCAATAGCCTCAAGGGGCGGGCCATCACACCCGTCAATCAATGACAGAGTTAAAGCCATTCTGCCAGGAACAATGGGCTAAAATTCCTGTGCAGGTCTGATCCACAGCTACAGGAAGCACCTGGTTGAGGTTATTACTGTCACCTTGGGGTCAACCAAATATACATTTTAAGGGTTACTTACTTTTTCCACTGCCATTTTGAACAAAGCCATGAAAGATCAGATTATTATTTTTAGACACATAATGTTTGTCAGTATCCTTGACTTAGATAAAGACCAGATCACATTTTAAGACAAACTTATTCAGAAAACAATGAAATTTCCAAAAGGTTCATATACTTTTTTTTTCAACTGTAGATCTGACTTCAAAATCAATTAAGAAAAAATATAAATAAATAAAAATGGAACTATGTTGCTTCTCCTCTAGTTGTGCTCAGTTTGTCCTCTCTGGGCAGCTGTAGGAAATAAGGAAATAATGGTTTCATTCACTGGGTTCTATGGAACTTTAAATGTCTACTTTATTTATTTATTATTTTTTTATAGTCAAATGTGCAGTTTTGATGTGTTAGATTTTGCTGGAACATTTTCTACAATGGACCTTTTATAAGTCATTAAGACTGTTCACTAAATACGAATAGGTGCAGTCATTTTCCTGAATTTAAAATCAGGCTATTTCTGCTCACTCTTTAATAATTTCCCTATTACAATGACAATGATACAGTGCAGACTAAAGAAGGCTCTGTTGTGTTTTTTGTCAATTGACTTAATTCCTGGTGCAACCCTAGGCCTACACAACATTCTCTGTACCGCTCTGAATATTCATATTTCTTTGTTGTGCCATAATAACAAGTGTCTAAAGCAGGATGGAGAATTTGTGAGGAAGAAAGAGGAGGAGGTGCCATTTGACAAATTCTCTCTTGCATTTAAACAAAGAGCCCCAGGGGGGGCATGTGGAAAAACTTTCAATTAGCTGCCGTCTCAAAGGGAACGCATGTGGGTTTTGCTCAACAAAAAAAAAAGAGAAACAAACATTTGAAATTATTAATCATATTTAGACTCTCTCTTTTTTGCCTTCTGTACAGCACTTTTGAATATTTCTACTGCCGCCTAGAGTAAACAAATTAAGCACTACTGGAATAGAAGCACAATAACAAACCTAAGTGATGGGTTCACTTAAAAATAACCTAAACAACAATGAGTGTTAAAAAAAAAACTTGAGTGTGCTTCTCCTCCAGAGAACTAAACGGGCTCCTTCCACTGTAACTTAAAGTGTGTTTATAAAATTTTACACAATACACCTCTAATACATTTTCTTGGGGGTCTGTCTTTATACAAAGGTTGGTCTTAAACTTTAAAAAGTACTGTATCAAAATGTTCAGAGTGGTGATTTGAAATATACCCTCACCAACCACTTTATTACATTGTTTGGTAACACACATTTTCAATCAGCAAATCACATGGCAGCAACTCAATGCATTTAGGCATGTAGAGGAGGTGTAGTCGATTTGCTGAAGTTCAAACCGAGCATCAGAATGGGGAAGAAAAGTGATTTAAGTGAATTTGAACGAGCAATTGTTGTTGGTGCCAGACGGGCTGGTCTGAAAATTTCAAAAGGGACACACTACAGGGATTTTCACATACAACGATCTCTAGGATTTACAGAGAATGGTTTCGAAAAAGAGAAAATATCCAGTTAAATGGCATTTGTGTAGACCAAAAAGATTTGTTGATGTCAGAGGTCAGAGAAAAATGCTAGAAAAATGCTCCTGTCAGCTAAGGACAGGAAACGGAGGCCACAATTCACACAGTCTCACCAAAACCGGACAAACTGAAGATTGGAAAAAAATGAGTCTCAATTTCTGCTGCAGCATTCAGACGGTAGAGGCAGAATTTGGCGTAAAGAACATGAAAGCATGGATCCTTGTCTCAACAGTTTGGACTGGTGGTGGTGTAATGGTGTGGGGGATATTTTCTTGGGACACTTTGAGCACCTTAGCACCAAATGAGCATTGTTTAAATGCCACAGCCTACCTGAGTATTGTTTCTGACCATGTCATGTCCTAATGACTAAATGATTAATACAGTCACTATTTTTCTGCAGGTAAACTGTGGAGGAGTCGCACAGTGGTCCAGGCGCCCCAGGGTGACGGCCGTCCCTGTCCGTCCCAGATGGAGCAGTGGAAGCCCTGTCCAGTGAAGCCCTGCTACAGGTGGAGATACAGCGCCTGGTCCCAGTGCAAGTCTGATGTCAGTCTCACTCAAGCCTACCTGCATCACAATACAATATTCTACATAAAGAAAAGGTTCCAGCAAAAGCATGAGTAACATGAGTACATGAGTAACACTTTCACTGGAATGGTACCGCTTCACAATAAAGGTTAACAGACTTGCTATATAAGGTTTAAAGAAATAAATGAATAAGTATTTCCCATTTGGATGAGTTCTATCGTAGGCCGGAGATATAGTACTTGCTGTTAAGCCATCTGTATGCTTCTGTGTTGTGAGTCACATACATGTTCACATACTGGCGATAGTGCAGACAGGCTTTCAAACAATAACCACATCAGAGATTTGGGTTTATGGTTATTGCTGCACATTGCCACATTATGCAGACGTGTATGGAGTGGTTACCTGTGAATGTGCTCATATCTTATAATTGATCACATGAACTCAACAACACAAAGCCAGCAGCGCTATGCATTCTGCAGTTTGCACATGCATCGTATTCATTTATGTGTTCTGCACCAGGTACATGCCAAACCACTGAGATGATATCACACACTTGCCTATACTTACTCAAACAGCAAGTATAATTTTTAAAACGTAACTGAAGTTTTCACAGAAAAAATGTAAATTGTTAAGAGTGAAGTAACTTACTTAAATTTAAAACCACCCATTTTGATCAGCGGCAGCAGCAGTTGCTGGTAATGGGAAGAGTTTATAATGAAAGTATGCCTCAAATAGTCAGCTGTCATATATCCTTAAAATGTAATAAGCACAATTGAAAGAAAAACATAACGAAAAGAAAAATGTGAAATAGGTACCTTTGCATTAATTGTTTAGATGCAAATTCCCTTTGCTGTTATTGTGTGGACGCTGAGGCATTTGGCATCCCCAGTTAGTTCTCTTGTGGATTTAATAGTATTATTATTCAGCCTTCTAAAAAGTTCCACATCCTTCTAACGCCAATCTCAAAAATTCCAAAATCCTCAAATTCCAAATTAATTCATCTATTGTGCTATTACTTACAGTATTGATAAAATTCCAACGTAATATTTTATAATTAACACCCTTATCCTATTTTTTTCCATAGTCATTCATTTAAGTTCAGTATTAACCCTTTATCCACCTCTCATTTTGTTCAACTATCTATATCTCCAACAAATGTCAACATAATCAAACATTAAATACTTTCATCGTGTGTCTCCAGGGGGCTGTCTGTGGAGAAGGCCTGCGCTTCCGGAATGTGTCGTGCTTTGTGTCGGACGGCTCGGGCCAGCAGGTCAGCAGCCTGGTGGATGAAGAGCTGTGTGGGGACGTAGAGTTCGCGGTGGACGGAGACACCAACATAATCCTGCAGGAGTCGTGTACAGTTCCGTGTCCAGGTACTGTGTCTTGGATTCATCTAACTAACACTGTTCCTTTTGATGATGAGATAGGCTTTTCTACAATCATGGGACATGAAAGATCTTCAAATATATATGTATAATATGGAAGATTCATAGTTTTTGTGCCTTTCTTCTTTCAGAGGCAGACAGAAGTGGCTTATTAGCGAACCAAATTACCACCAATAAGTGAAAAAGTTAAACTGTCAAAGTACTTGCACTTACTGATAGAGACCAAAGAGTTTTCAAGTGTATCCATTATCTAAAAGTCTGCTAATGAGTCTGGCTCCTTTGGGTGCTGTGTCTCCAGAGTTGTGCATGTACAAGTTCATTAGGTGAGCTATAATTTCCCTCAAAGATACAGTAGAGCCTTTGAAGTTTTCACATTATATCTTCCTGTTTCTTACACCTAATTTAGTCCATATTTTTCTCATGTCCTAGAAAATAGTCTATGAGTAGTAAAATATATCTATAAAACGTAAAATATGATGAATGATTATGATGATTATTGCTTCCTGATGTGCACATGTAAACACAAACAAAGCATGTCTGATATTAAAATGCTACTTTCACAACAGACTGATGCAAACAGCAGCCATGTTTTTGCATCCCATTGCAACCAAAACAGGTCTGAATTTTAAGAGCTATAGTTTTAAAGTGCAAAAGGTGCATTCGTTTTTAGGGCATGTCTGAAGGCTGGCGGACAGTGTAAAGGAGCGGAACACAAAAGAGTGTGAACCAGGTCTGATCTGTTTGTCCCCAAAGTGAAAGCACAAAGCGGATATATGGTAGAAATGTGTTAGTAAAGTGCCAAATAAAGTGGACGCGAGTGTGTTTCAAATTCCCAAACAACGGCCCGTTGTTGGGCAACAATTTTTTAAAATTAAAAACGGTAGACACAGGTGCATGTGTTTTGTTTTTTTTACAAATCATTATTTTGACTCAACTCTATTGACAACTTAATTTGCTTAAGTTAGTAAAAGTGCAATCTTGCCCAGGATAAATGAACTATAGAATGACAATAGCAGTCATTTTATCACTTTGACCTTTACAGGGCTGCCAACTTCTGACTCTAAAGGAGGTAAAACAGCAATGACAAAATATTGATTGTGTTTTGTGCTCCAAAAACTTGTGTTTTGATAATGTATTGTTTATATTTGACATATAAATTCAGTTTATCAACAGTGCCCTAAAAACAGCTTTAAAAGTATACTGTACACATACAGTATATTTAGACATAAATATATTTTTAAGGGGAACGTCATTTTGTTCTTCTTGTGTCTAATGCCGTTACCATTAGCCGTAAGGGGTTCTTAGCATTCTGTGGTCCAAAAAGTCACAATATAGTGTTCTTAAAAGTGTTTGCTTTTGGATGCAGTTAACAGTTTCCCCAGTTGAGCATGAAACCTACCACCTCCAAATGGGCCTTCACCACACATTTGTCAAAGAGGAGCTGAGGAAAGTGTATCAAGCTTTAACGCATGAGAGAAATGGATTTGTTGTACCTCTCAGTGGCTGTAGGCTAATGTTGCTGAAAAAAGTCTCAAAAGTTTTAAACTGTTGCTGCTGACTCATAAGTGTCCATACTTCAACCCCACCACTCTGCATAGCGTTTGTTCCAGTCTATCATCAAGGTAATTCACAGTAACCAGGCTAAAAAAGAAAAGTTCAATCTGATTTAATAAAACAGACTCAGACTGAGAAGACGCGGCTCTTTTGTGATTACCTGGCCTTATTTTTGGATTCCCGATTAATTAAAAGCGAGCCATGTATTCACATGTACGCCCTGCTGCTGTGAAGGCAGGAACCTGACCCATTTTTCAGTGAATGTTGTCTGTGCAGGATTCCAGGCTTCTGGCGAGAGCAGTGAAATGAAAAATGGATCACGGTGGGCTGGTATCAGTGAGAGGAGCTTTCATTTAGATTTCACGTCAGTGTGTTATTGACCTTCCTGCACTCACACAATCTTCTGGCAGCACACAGTGGAGTTGACATTTGAACAAAATACCTAAGGAAAAAATGTCATGTCGTTCTCGGGAGCTCCAGAAGAGTTTTAAAATTGACTCGTCACATGATGCTGTAGTTTCTAATTCAAATGCTGAAGTTAAACCAAACATGACTACTTATATATGCCATGCTGTGAAATCAGGATGTCCACTTTTAGACCTGACCGTGGCTTAACTCAAACTCGTTTAGGGACTTGGACTGTTGCCTATGTATTTGAGGATTTAAATGAGTTTATGTTATACTACAGACAGTTTGGTAAAAAGTCTGAAATCCATCATTTCCTTCATAGACTCTGGTCTGCAAATATCATTTATTGTCATTTATTATAAATCTATCCTGGACGAGGCATGCAATAACCCAGCCTTGCATCCCTTTCTTCTCCTGCTGCAGGTTCATGCATCATGTTTATGAGACTGAGTTTTGTGCACAATGGTGAGGAGTCAAGCAGCAGAATAGTTTTTTTTTTTTTTTTTTTTATCAGAGTTTATTGAGCACTTTGGGAATAAACCTTAGAGTAGGCTATTGCAATAATCGGGGCGAGAAGTGGTGAATGCCTGGATGAGTGTTTCAGCAGCTAAGAATAAGAGGCATGGACAGAGGTAGAGCAGTGTTACTGAAGTGAAAAGGTAATGATTTTGATGTGTCAAAGGAGAGATTTTGGACAAAATTGGACATACACTGGAGAAAATGTGAACTGTGCTGCCATCTATAGACAGGGTGTTTTGGTACCTGATTATGCTTCTTTCAGATTTGTTGCAGTTGAGTTTGAGGAAGTTGGTTTGTATCCATGATTTTTCCACCTCTACTATCAGTTGCATAAGTCAGTGCTTATAGAGGGAGTACTGTTTTATGCTGCATGACTGGATAGGAAGTTCCCGAAATGAGTTTACTGTCAGTTGAGCTCACAACACAGCAGATTCTTAAAATATCAGCTGATAAAAACATCACTCCCTACCAAGCAAATGCAAAATAGTTCCTCATAGAAAACCACAATATTAAGTCAATCTGGTTCCCAGACTCTGACTCAGACATTGATCATGAACTTATTAATACATTAAACTTTGTAGACTTACAAGTGACGTGAGGATTGATAACTCGACTACTACATTGCTTTATAATGAGAAGGGAAATTATTGTTGAAAGGGCAGACTACATGTTAAGTATGGCATAATGAAATTATTGTTTCATTATCCTACCCTCTCAATATTTTTCCTCATTCAACTTTCTTTCTGACAGTAAAGTTTTCTGCATTATCTGACATTGTTCTGTGCTGTGTTCCACAGGGGAGTGCTACCTGACCGACTGGACCGTCTGGAGTCCATGTCAGCTCAGCTGTGTGGGAGGGGATGACCTGGGCTTCGGCTCAGTGCAGGTCCGCTCCAGAGCCGTCGTGGCACAGGACCCAGAAAACCTGATGCAGTGTCCAGAACAGGAACTGGAGGCACGGCCATGTACAGGTCAGTATGAGCACAAGTCTTTGATGAGTTAAATGTAGGAGAACCTTTAATGGTGTGATTGTCGTTTTGCCATCAAAACTAAATATGTCTCGGCTCTTTTCACAGAGGGTCAGTGTCTGGAGTACAAGTGGAGGACCGGACCATGGAGAGCCTCGTCTCGTCAGGTCTGGTGTGAGCGCTCAGATGGACTCAATGTCACAGGTTAGAATCAAGAGCTTTACTTTTTTGTCCAAAGTGTCTAAATGGTCAAAGCTGAGTTTTTTTATTGTCTGGTCTATTTTGGTCAGTTCAGCTTTTTTTCTGCAAACTCTGACAACCCACTTTTACCCCACCTCCTAGTTGTATTACATCTCTCAATTGAATCAGTAATTAGAAGATAAGTTCAAATCAAAGTGTACCACTTTTCAATATACTTGCCACAGTAAGAGCCCACACTTAGCTTTTTATGTTGAATTTCTGTTTAATCGCCTCAAAAATGAACTTCTTTAAATCAAGTCACCTCAGGAGATGTGAACATGGAAACAAAATTGGTGTATGGTTCATGAATTTTAGATATTCATATCTGTACTCTATCGGAGAGTACTCGGTTTTTCCCTTAGTTAGGGTTTATTTTTATACGCCAAGTCTTACTTTAAGTGTATTAGGTGAAAAATTGTATATATTCTCTGTCTGTATCTCAATTCCACTAGACTGCTCTTGTGCGCTGATGCTGTCTAAGAGCTTATGGATATAGTATCTCCTCCAGACTAAGAGTGGCTTTCTAGGCTTTCCTTGACAGAGCTTTTGTGGAAACCAGGCAGATGACTCTTTAATCCAGACACGCAGTCAAGACTGTAGTAGTACTTTGTTGGTCACATGTCAAGGCTGAGCTCACATTCTGTTTCATGAATAGCCACATGGCAGGATGACTCCCTGGTGCAGTGTTCAAGCCCGGAGCGTTCTTTTATTTCCGGGTTACGTGAGCGTACACCACTCTTCCTTTTTCTTAATGTCCTCGCTCCCAGAGCTCCAGATGTTCTGAACTACTCCAGTCGGCTCACTGGGTCTTTTTCTTTCTAGTAAATGTTTCCCCACCAGCAGCGGCAGGCCTCATGAATATTCATACGGCAGCACTTCGCCTGAATGCACCGCCTGATAAATATTCAGGCCGTTTTGACAGATTACTGTGGTTTTGCAGACGTGTTTTTTTTTTGTGACTGTCTGCTGTTTGGAGTGTCACTTGTGCTGTGCATCTACATTATCCAGATTATTTTACCCTCAGTGGGGGCCCTGATCCAACATAGTGTAGTGCTCAGCAAAACTTCCAATAAACCTGATTACCAAGCTCCTCAGCCACAAATCCCCTTGTGTTACCAGCCAGGATGGAGAATCGTCTCTGCAAATAAATCGATGTGAATTGATTTATTACGGCCCTTTGGTTCGGGGCACGTTAGAAGAACCTTGGTAAAAGTATTCTAAATTGTAAATCACATGACCCTATTATGTATTTAGTCTAATGCTTTGGAACATTTAAATGTGCATTTTGAATTTTAAAATGACTAAACTTTCAAAGTGAATACAACATGTTTGTAATTTTATAGTGCTTTTATTAGTACTTATTGTGATCACTGACAGTAGCTAGTCAATGTTCTTCAGAGGGGGGCCATTATAGCTCCAGTTGGTTCAATTATATCTTTGTTTGTTTTTGTTTTTACTTTTGATTTGTTGCTCAGATCAAAAATAAACAGCAGACAAAAAACAGACTTGAGACCAAATTCAATATTACTTTTTCGTATTGTCTGACCCAAAAGTAAAAACGTCCATTTATTATTTTATTCCCTCTTTGCCTTCTTTACTGTCCTCCCCCTTTCTTTTCTTCCTTCCCTTCTCAACCTAAGTTCAACTTTTGGGTCACACAAAATGATGAATTGAAAAAAAAAATATATTGTATACTGGAGATTGAATGTCAAAAAAACAAGATGTTATTTGGTAGCACTTAATTGAAAATGAACTAAACGGATGACACACAGAATGAGAAAGTGCACGCTATATCAACCAACTAATAGCTCACTTATAACAAGTTCTGTTGTAAACAAAAGAGCGTAATTAAGTTTTACTAAAAGTGTTTTTCACCTCCTCAATGCTTACAAAAGCCCAGACTGATTAAACTGGAAGAGAGAGGCCTGTTTATAGAAACATTGTAGTCACATACAATTAAATACAAGGATACACATGGAGTGCAAAATTTATGAAGTGTTAATAACCTTCAATCCCAATAACAATTATGGGGAAAAAATCTCAAGTAAGACCGTCAAAGTCCAAGAAGTTTATTTCATCAGGATATATAAAACTAAATTTAGTTTACAAAAATGCTGTACAAGCCATAAAAAGAAAAATTAATGACAATTGAATACAGAATAGAAAATAACATAAACTCAAATGCTCTTGCAAAAACAAAGACAATGTATTGTCCCAAAACGCTCTGGAAAATTGCACATTTCACAGCCTGTTATTGAGTAACAAACACTTGAAGGCCTCTGCTGGTTCACAGCGGTAGAACCTAATGATCTTTGACCTTTGCCCCGCAGGTGGATGCCCGCTGACAGCCAGGCCAATGTCCGACCGGTCATGTGACCCGCCCTGCACCAAGCCGCGGTCCGTGTGCACCGAGGTAAGTGACAGCACACACCACAGACCTCCACAATTCACTTGTCAGCTTTGACCTGATCTCGCACTGACACAAGTACATTTGACCAGGATCCCAGGCCAATGTTTTACAAATGATTACATTTTAAAATCTCATGAAGAGGCTTAAAGACACTAGAGGAGAAGGTACAAACTGAGACTTTCAAGATGCATTGTGTAAAAATGTTGTAGTTTACATTTGAACAAAATGTTGTTCTCAAATCAAAATGAGAGGCTTATGGACATTTTGAAGGTCCATGTAAACCAGTGAAAGAAGCCATTAGTGCCATTATTTCTAGTTCCTGTTCCTACAACTACACAAGACTGACAAACTCAGTACTGCTGGAGGAGTAGCGTAGCGCATTTGTGTTTCCGTATTTAACAGTTTTTTAACACATTATGTTTTGAGTTGTAAGTAAATGTGTCAATATGATGTGGGAATTATGCATAACATATTCCATTTGGTACTTACATTTCCAACAGTCTTATGGCATTAGTGTAAATGCAAAAAAAACAGCAGGACAATTGTTTTTGTCTATTTTCTTGAGCCCTAAATCACAAAATTCACTTGCAAAATATTTTGATTCAAAATAAATACTTTGCTTGGTTTTGTTGAAATAGTTTTAATAGTTAATTTCATTCATACATCGTTGGCTGGTTTAATTAAAACAACTACTAAAACACAGTTGAAAACAATAGGATGAATATGTTAAGGATTAGTGCAAGCTAGAAAAAGAAATATCATGCAAAGTGAGGTGAGGCTTTTGATGGTGCAGTTTTGATGAAAGCTTGTTCCAAAAGAAATTCACCTGGAGTTATCCAGACTTCAAATACTGAATAATGTTTACCTGACAATGTTTATAAAGACAGGTAAGAGTGGTGAGAGCCCCTCTGCAGTGTTTAAGCTTCCTCCCGCTGGCTGTGTGATGCAGGCAAACCACTGGTGACAAAGAAACACAAAAGAAAAAACACTTTAAGTGCAGCCACCAATAATCTCATGGTGTCACTAATTAAAGTCAACACAGCTACCTGCCCACTCAAACTGCTGAATGCTTTATAAGACTTCAAATAAATACTTTAAAATGAGTTTAAAATCTATGTTAAAAATGCTAAAGTTGATTTTTTTTACCACAATATCTTTGCAATTAGGGCCCTTGAAAGCAGATTTGATAAGATTAGTGAAAAAAGCACATTTGCAAAGATTCTTTCATCTGACTAAATGGAGGATTTTTTTCAGATAACACTTTTTTTCTTAGTGATTGCAACACTGTTTGAAGTATTTTGTAATATTTTTTTTCAAATCTGCTTATTTTAGTATACACCATAAACATCAGTCAGCATCTACAACTGCTGAAAACAATAATTATTATCACAGGATACAAAGATGCCGTCGTGTACAAAGATAAATACCTCTTATGCAACTGTGGCTGCATTCAGAGCTTTGAGAAGTTCATTCCATTTCTCAAGTGCACTTTTACAAAGGCCATTTAATTAAGTCTACTCTCAGTGCTTTGTTTCCAAAGTGTGTGTATTCTCCTTTAATTAGTCTGACTTCTATTGATGCATAGAGAATATTTAATGGGCCGTGGCTGGGTTTTCTCTCAGCAGATGTCCATGTCTGTGTTTTTTCCTTTTTTCATCCTTAACTTCAGATTTGTGCTGCAGGAATACTAGGGGAGGACTGAAAGTGGTGCTCAGGTGGAGATGGAGTCTAATCGATAAGGCTGTCATGTCCAAATGTCACACTGTGGCGTGTTTCACTTATTAGTGCACAACCACTATTCTGCTGCCAGCGACACGCTCGGTAAAGTCTGTCTAATGCTGTGTCCACGGCTGTAGGTTAGGTTCATACAGTGGCTTTATGAAGGTCAGCTCTGACTCATATGGACTGGACACAATAATTACCAACTTCACTTTATACTGGCGAGATTGGGAATAATGACCCTGTTATTTTGGCTTTGACACACTGTTTAGCTCATACAGTTCAACAAAGTCACTCAAAAATATTTTTACTTTATTTTTTTACATTATTATGACAAAACGTAAAGAAAAACAAAAACACATAAACATTGTCCTGTGGGTGGGCTTCATACATTATTTACAATCAGAACATAAACATATTAAGGCATAGATTGTGTCCTAACAACAAAACAGTCACAGCTCTCTTTGCAGCTTGAAAGAAAATGCTCTTTAAGTTTTATAGAAACCATTTTACCAGAAAGGATAAACTGATCACTCCTGAAAAAGAAGCACATTGTCGTTTCTAATTTAGACACACTGTTTAAGACATTTTTCAACTGAATGTGTTTTGTTTATACATTTCTAAAATCAATGCATTAACTGACTTATTTCTAAAACCTTTGTTCATGCACAGGCAGGAAACATGGTGTAAATTATAATGTTTAATGCCACCACCAAATGGGGCCAAAACTACACACTTCTGAGTCTAAGTCTCTATTGGAGATTGGTGGAATAAATCTCCAATAGACAGAAATGTACCTAATGCCCCAAAAATGTCCATGACAAATGACATTAAATTGTCAGGTTTTGGAGCTCCTCCTTTAAGGCATTGCACATTATCTTCCATATTCGTGCTTCTAGTGGCTACATCTCAGCTCTTTTCAATATCACTTGAGTGTCCGTAACATTCAATTAGAAAACTGAAGTGTCGGATTAGACACTAACTCTCATGCTGAAGACTTCAGTGGCAGCACTAATTACACTTTAGTCAGTAATTTAATCAGTGCCTTTTCAATTCTGAGACTACATTATGCACAAAGCCCTGTTGAATTGATGTAACGTTTTGATCACACTTGGATATACCTTTCTATTTCTGTATTCCTGAATTTAATGTTTAATTTAAAAAGCAGAATTGGTTTTGGGCATAAGGTGCGATTGTTTAGAAAGAGTTTGAGTATTACAGAGTATAATAGATGTTAAAACACACATGAACCATTTTCTTTGTTTGCGGCTAAATGATTCAGTCGTGCATGATGTGGAGTTCTGATTATCCTCCTGGGAGGGTGTTGAGCTGGAGACCCCCTGCGGAGTGATGAATTAAGCTGTGAGGAGGGACCACAGCACTCCGTTTGCCAAAATATATCAGTATACAAGCTCTCCTACATTAGAGCATTAGGCACAATTTCCTCTAAGCGCATTATTTTTTGCAGTTGAGGTTGGTGTGAAACGATTTGTGAAAGGTGACCCCTGAAATGCTTTGTGTTTCAGCTGAGGCGCAGAATAGAGTCAACCACGTACACAGTGACATCATACAAGTTGTGTTTCTGTATGAGTTTTTTTTTTTAAACACACATAAGAAATTATTTTGAAACACTTTTTTAAAATGTCATCAGGTTGCTATTAGTCAGTTGGTTAGAAAAAGAATTTAGTGGTTCTACAAGTCATAAAATTCTAAAAAACAAATGAAGAAGACTTCCCTTTAGATGTTTTTCTTTAGTTCAAAGAGCCAGTTTCCTGTGTTTAACAGACTCACTCTTTTATGTCACTTTAAAGTTCTACTCCTGTTTGATGGAAATTGTCAATGCTAGTAATTCTTAAAGCAGAAAAAAACAGGACACAGCTGTTGTTAGCTTTTTTTTATATATACAAGAAGTAAATTGTTTTTGAGGTGAACTTTTACAATGTTGCAGCTTTGTCTTTAACAATCGAATTAATATTAGTAATTCACAAATGCAGGATCGAAGGTTGTTGTTAATAAACACGTTGGGGTTTTAAACACTTCAAGTCTTTGAAGTAAATTTTCAAAATGTTGCCTTACCTTAAATTGAAACAAGGAAAAAGTAAATCTAAAACGAGAGGCTAAAAGTATACTGCTGCTTTAACAAAGAGAAAGGGAAAATGTACAGGACTCTAAAGTTTAAATCCAAAAAGCCACTTTCACAGACTCTTTCATGCCACAACCACTGCACATGGCTAATGCAATGTACACAGAAAAGTCAGTATTTTTAATCACAAAAAGGGCCCTAAGATGCCAAAACAAATGTGACAATAAATGCTAGCTTTGTTGGAGTTTAGTCATAACATTCAGCGGCGTTAATCACAAGAACAAGACAAGCTTTGTTTCCTTTATAATTTTTTTTTTTCTTAAGTTTTCTCTATCATCCCATTTACTGCAGTGTTTAACCCCACATTTTAGTAACTGTGCCTGGAACCACAAATTTACCAAAGGAACACAGTATACCTAAATGTGCCTTAATGCTAACACATAGAAGAAACAATGTCTTTGTTTGTGGCTAAAGAGGATGTAAATAACCTGACAGTGGCCCAGCGTGGAACGATGGGGATTTCCAAGGCCGATCATCCTCCTGGGGGACCTGATGCCCCCTGCAGAGTAATGAAAAGAGCTGTGACATAATCACTAACGTCGTAAGAGGCCTTCTCCCCTGTCGTGACTGGGGCGACCCACTGGGGATATTTATAGCTGTGCTTCAAGACGATAACAGATTTGAGTTTTAAAGGTCTGTTATTTTCAAGATTGTCAAATGCAAAGAGTTATATTTTGATGTGACATTCTTGGAGCATACAAAAAGCAACGATAACCTCATTTTAGGAAATCAAAAATGAGATTTTTAGCAGAATCAGTTAAATTTGATCTTCTAAAAGGTAATGAATCCCCCGGATTGACTCAGATCATCAAAGAAAGAAAGTTCTGGACATATTTTCAAATTTGTTAAAATACTAAAACATAAATCATCTACATGGTTCTCCAGAGCCTTTTCTTTGATAGGGCAGTACACAGACAGGGTGAGAAAGAAGGAAAGGACATTGGGCAAATGACCCGAGAGGGAATTGAACCCAGGTCTCCCAAGCATTTGGCATGCGCTCCACTAGGTAAGCTAACGAGGCACCAAATAGAAATAAAAAACAGAGCCAGAACAGTGCTTTCTATTTGTTGGTGCACTGTCCAGCAGTCTTTCACACATTTGTAAAAGGCCTCATTTTCTCTGAGTGTAAAAATCAATACTTGCAGGTCAGGATTAGCAGCACGTTGAAGGAATGAATTGAACCGAATCCAAAGGATGTAGAATAAAAAAACACTGTCAGAAAAAAGACTCCTACTCATGCTGAACTCTCACTGTACTCTGGTGTAGTTTTTACTAGACTAGGCTTTAATATTTATAGACTTTACTCAGATAAATGTTGTGCTGTGTACGTCCGGCAGCACATGAGCACGGTGCAGAAACGTTCCCAACGTTTTGACAGGTGGAAACATATAGAATAGTGCCGTAAAGAAGTTTTGGAGAGGGTGACGAGGCTCCATTAGATGGGATAAGAAAAACTTTATTTGTCAATGGGGAAATTGCATTTTGCAACAGCAGGGGTACAGTAAAAGTATCACAGAAGTAAAAAGCCTGGCCAAAACTAAAATTACAGTAAAAATATTACCATTCTAAGGTAATCAAAAATAAAATAGACTACACATACAGTATGTCAAATTAATCCATGCTAAAACAAAATAGACTACAGGCTACATAAGTGTATTAAAAACTATGCTATAACAAAATAAACTGGGCTATGCACCTGAACAGATGTTGTATAACAGGTATTGCACATTACACATATGTGTAATATACGTGCAGAAGTGGGTAGTAATGTGTTACATTTACTTTTTTTAAATGTATTTCTTTCTAAGTGTAGTTTTACTGCATCATTTGAGTAGATTTGTGAAGAAGTAACACTACTCTTACTCAGTTACATTGGGCTACACTCAACCAGTTACTTTTATTTTTTTTATTTTTTTCATTTTATGCTTTATTTTTGTCACCAGTGGATCTAGCACATGACTGTGTTTTACCAATCACTGTGCACCCCATCCTTACAAAACATGTTAATACAATTTTAGTACGGTCCTCTGTAACTAAGTCTAAGACAGGTTACCAAACTCTGAAAAATACACTTAACATTTATTAAACAGTCAGTCTTTCCAACCTTATTGTCTGTTTCTATCAGTAACTTTTCATTACACTTTAGATTTGCATGGCATTTATATGATAATATTTCTGCTGCAGAGCTCCGGCAACTTCTTTGAAAATAAAACTGAGAAATTTATTCGGAAAGTCTGTTTGTTCTTCTGGCAAACGTTTAACTTTGTGCAGCCTATAATGGTTGTCGGTGTGCTGTTCCTCCAGGCTGGAGTGTGTGGCTGTGAGGAGGGCTACACTGAGGTCATGACCTCTGATGGCCTGCTGGACCAGTGCACGGTCATCCCAGTTCTGGAGATCCCCACAGCCGGAGACAACAAGGCCGACGTCAAGACCATCCGCGCTTTCTACCCCACCCAGCCCGCGGCCAGCTCACCAGGTCGGGCCGGACGCACATGGTTCCTCCAGCCGTTTGGACCAGGTACAGAACCACACCTGCACTAGATTTTTTTTAATAATATGCATTTCTTCAATTGCAAGCACCTAAAAGTTAAAGTATAATGAAATAAGCAAGTATAAGAAAGGAAATGAGGGCTGCAAACCAAAGGTGTTTGTTTTCTCACTCTATTAACACTCAGATGAGAAATCTATTTTGTGCTGGCTATAAATACTGTTGTTTTTTCACATTGAGATTCAAGGGAAATCACATGGTTTCAACATATTGCAGTTGAAAAGCTGTTGGACCGAAATCAATCAATGAAAGAAAACCAGGCAAAAGAAAATCTCCCACACAAAGGATGTTATACCAGAAAACAAGTAGATTAGGATTTAGAGACGGTGGAAGACGGTGTTAGATGTGTTGTTTTTGCATCAAGAATCAAAAGAAAGAGGATTTAGGCATGAAGAGGATTAAATGGAATAAGGAAGACAAAGAATGGAGGAGAAAACAGAATATGGAAACACTTGGTAATTACATGAATAATCAGTGTCAAAGTCACTGTTTGAGTGACTAAACCACACTACATCTAGGGCCTTACAGTACATCATAAATGTACCATTACCGTTATGGCAGTATCCAAAGAATGACTTGTATTGCAGTAACCTTATGGTCTTGTTTGTGATGTAAATTTACTTTTTGACTCAAAATCATCCTCCAAACAGAGCATTCAATCTGTGGTGTCTACAGTGGTGGGAAAAAGTTTTTGGACACCCTAAATATTGCATTAAGAATCACTCTTCAAGTCTTCAACACTACTAAATATTTATTTGATCATGTGATGGTTTATTTATTTTTGGTTCAGTTTTGAACACATTCTTGGTTATTTGTTGACTTTGACCACAGACAAGCTCAGGAAGAGGCTCAATATCAGTTACTCAAGATATTAGCAAAGGTCCTAAGTGTTACAATTGTATTGCAGTTTATTTAGTTTTTTATGTGTTTGGCTGTGCTGCCCTCTACAGTTCATGCATGCCTCCTACACTCTACAGTGTTTGAAAGGTGTGGGAACTTATCTAGAATACAGTAAACTAAATAAAACCCACAAGTCAACACTATGTTTTTAAAAGCGTATTTGTCCTTGTAAATAACACTATTTGCCTTAGGCCTGCAAACTATTAAGAAAAACAAGCAATTTATGCCAACTAAGTTAGCAATTATGGTAACAATATGACTTGGAATTTTTGACTGCCAATCAAAATGTTATTAAAATACACTAAACTAACTTCCACTGGTCACGCTTTCTTCTTGATACAGTTTGCCATTAATAAGAGTGCAATAACAATAAGTTTTTATTGTTTATAATATTTTATTGTTTATAGTATTTTTCTGTACAGCCCTAGTTTAGGAAAAAATACTTAATAGAAATTCCATAACCTGTTCCCAAAACTGCCAAGAGTGGATGAACTGCTAAAGATGAAGGCTTGGGGAATTTTTATGAACTACATAAAATCTATTTTTAAATTCCTATGGTAAACACGTACTCTGTTCTTTTTCCCCTTGGTTTGTACACAAACAAAAGCATGTCCTTGCAGAGCTACCATACTGTTGTCACTCCTGCTTTACTTCCTAATTGCTATGGGCATGCTCACAACAGCAACTGCAATCTTACAGACAATCTTTGATAGCCACTCAATTTTATACTTTATAGATTTTGTACAAATCTACCAAAGTTGTGTTTTGCATTGAGGGATAATTATGGCTCCATAAAAGTGGACAGAAAAGATTACTTTTAGGGTTTCAATGTGTTTCTTGGACATTTTCTTCTAAAGCTAACAAAATCAGGGATTTAGAACAGGAAAACTTATTTTCCTTGACAAATAAATATTGAAATATAACGTTAGTCCATGGGTCAAAAGTAAATACTGCTTGTACTGACATTTACAATACAAATATGTTATTAACTATTCCTTTACATATTTTTTTTATATTATTTTTTTTTTTTCAGGGTTTTTTTCAGGGTTTTAGTTGCTTATCCCTGGTGGTACCACTCACCCCCTGACTCATGAGCCTATATTTTCCAGAACATTGTCAGATAACCTTGCAGCAGGCCTGATTTTAAATAATAGCTGCTGCATTGTAAGTAATTTAAATGAAACTGTTTAGCATAACTGACACAAAACAAGGGGAGTGAGGTGGCTGCAATGTTAAAAACAAGCTGTCAAAGACTATACACTGCACTTTAATAATCTTGTATTGTGTGTGTGTTTGTGCAGATGGGAAGCTGAAGACGTGGGTGTACGGCGTAGCAGCAGGGGCCTTGGTTCTGCTCGTCTTCATTATCTCCATGACGTATCTAGCATGGTAACCTAACATGTGTTCTGTTTGCTTGAACCATCACCATCACTGTCACATTATGATCAGGTTGACACCTGACCCACCTGTCGTGAAGACCACACAGACATACAAAACCCAGTTTATTTGTGCAATCTCATAATATTTGCATTTCTACAGCTGTACATGCTGCTTATTAACGGAACTGGATTTATATTGCACTTTTCAAGGCTCTCAAAGGACTTTACAGAGTCCATTATTCATTCACTCCACAGTCACGCACTGGAGGTGGAGACGTGGCAGCCATTTTCCGCCTACGGTCTCTCCGACCTCCAAACATTCTCACACATTCATACACCATTCAGACAACCGCTCCACCACTGAGCCTCTGTGCCTCGTACATGTTCTGATACATTGCTGCTAGGGATTATTTTTGTATTTTGTACATTCTATTAGCTTGTCCAGCCAGTGTAAAGTGTAAACGTAGCCTTGAAAGTGTAAACAAAGTAAATATCTTTGTAAATGAAAAAGGCTTTTTTAGTAATATAAACCACGTTAATGCTTCCTATAATATAGTAAAATAAATAATGTAGCCACCATTTGCACACTATGTTTATACAGTACGGGCCTTTTACAGTGCTCATAAGTTTACACACCCTTCAGCAGAAGTTGGGACTTATTTTTGGAAATCAAAAACCTTTTTTTCACTAAAAGTGATTCGGTTGGGTAAGCCATTTATTGTCAAACAGTTTTTGTTGTTTTTAGTCTTGTGTAAGTCATAATGACAGCAGAACATACCAAAATGACCCTGATCAAAAAGTTTACATATCCTGGTGATTTTGTCCTGATAACAAACACACAAGTGACACAAACAGGTTTGAATGGCTACTAAAGGTAACCTCACCTGTGATCTGTTTGCTTGGGATCAGTGTGTGTATAAAAAAAGATCAGTGTGTTTCTGGGCTCCTGACAGACCCTTGCATCTCTCATCCGGATGTTTCTCTTTTCTGAGTCATGAGAAAAGCATTTCATTTCGCCTCATATCATTTCATTTATTTTGTTAATTGTCTGTTTTGTTCCATCATTTGTTTCTTTCTTGTTTTGTTCTCTTTTTCTCCTTTCCATCCGTCATCCATCATCAGTTACTGTGGCCGTTGTGTTTGCTGCCGGTCCAGCTCCAAGCCTCCGTCAGATGGGGTCTACTGGGCGGACCCCCATGGTCTCACAGTGCCTTACACTTGTCCCGCCTGCCAGCAGCTGGAGCGCGAACAGTTACAGCTCCAGAACCCGAGCGAGGATTCTTGTCTAACGCAGCAACCACAGCAGCCCTCCCCTCCTCCGTTCACCCCTCCACCTCCTCCACCGCAGCTCGAAACGCTCATCACATAGTCACACTGTAACACACTACATATGTGCCTGATTACCTCCAGTGCCTGTGCACCCACTCAGACCGTGATGTCCTGCAGGTAAAGAGCAGTGACTCAGTTGTGGATTTAAACTTGTGTTAGTCATGTAGTAGTAAACAGAGATGAATAATGTAAAAGAAAAGCCGTGACATACTCAAGAACAAAAGTAAGTCATTGGTAGAAGCCACTGCCAAGACAAACAAAGAAACACAGTCATTACAATACAGCAAGACTTTGGTCTTACTGTATACTGGAATGTTTTAATAGAAATGTGCCTGCAGGGCTACAGCAGGTTCCCTTAGGCACTAGAAAAACCTACACACTGGACCTCACGATGACTTTGGCAAAGTCTGACTTGTTGATGGCGTGCTGTCAAAATGCAATCAAAAAGTCAGACTATATAAAACTATGCACTTCTTACCTTTAGTTGTACCTTCAGCCCTTGTTTTATACATATGCACACTTTATAAATGGAGCCCAGATTCTTACTTAAACCACTGAACTACATAAGCTTCCAGTTTTGTATTAGTGGACTTTATGCCAACTCTGACTGTTTAGAGACACTTTTTACTTTAGTTCAGTTTTTTAGTTTTAGTTACAAAATTTTTGTATTAACTATTAATCATAAATTTAACACTGGACATTGCAAGTAGATTTTAAGGCAAAAAGAAGAAGAAAAGTTTACAACAAAAGATGCAAAACTACCTTCATATAAAAACCATCATTCCTAGAAAATGGTTACTTCTTCTTTGCTGCCATCTTGTGTTCACCCATCAACATTTCCCCCCAGATGCTTGCATTTCTGAACATGTCCTGTTTCAGCTCATTTTGTGCCAATGCATCAATTTCATCTAACCGCTGTGTCCTGTCTGTTCTGCAGCAAAAAGCCAAAAAAGCCCCAGCGGCGGCAGATGAACAACCGGCTCAAACCTCTGACTCTGGCCTACGATGGCGATGCAGACATGTAGACTCCACTCACCACTCACCGGGTCACACAGGGTCACCATGGAAACCCCTGTCAGGCTGCCACTGGCCACGGGACTCCCTCAGACTCTAAAAACCTCTAAAGAACACTGACACGTCCATGAGCAGCCTTCATGACGTTCACCTTCTCCTTTTTTTTTTCTTTGTTTTTTCACCGGAGCCTTCATGATTTTTTGATCTTCTGGAATTCTGCCTTCTACCATCCACCACTGCCACTAACTCCACGTCGGAGAGCTCTTTCCAAGATTTTGCCCTTGAAGCACAAATCTCACTTTTGTGGCAGCTGAGAGGGAGGACACTCGTCATTCTTTGTCCCATAACAACACAACCAACTCTTTTTTATTAATACGGCCTGGGTTTATTTGACCAGATGAAAGAGAAAAGGCAAACTCTACCACCACTTCTGCCTGCCTCTCCTTTTTTTTATTTTCAGGCATAATTTTGCACTATATTAGTGCAGCATGATATGTACTTAACTAGCTTCGCCATAGGAAACTGCCTCTCTCAATACAAGATGATGTACAGTCTTGTGCTAGAAATGTAAAAACAACAAAACAAAACGTAGACTTTTTTGCAGAACAGAACCCACCAATGTTTCTTAATATTTTTCTTCTATTACCTCTTGTATGTGATCGGTTGGGACTCGTTGTAAATAGGTAATCTTTTTTCTGTGGTCTCGACGTTACCTTTTTATGGTGTACAGCCGCGCGTCCACACTCTGCCTGACAATGTCTCGACTGTGGCTTAATATGAGTTCTACTTTTGTAAACGGTTTGCCATGTGTTCCAGTTTTCCAAAACGACTTGCGTCCTGAAAGCCATTAGCTGTGGAATAAGAGAATGACAAAAAAACACCACCACGAGTCAGTTTCACAAAAGTATGTAGTCTGTTTGTAAGTCACCATTAAAAAAAACGCAACATTAGGCTGTTGTCATATTACAAAGAAGCGTTCTGATTATAATGTAAGAGAGAAATGAGGGCACACTGAACACTGAAGACCATGAATAAAACAAAGCAGGGTTTTAAGCAATAGCAATAAAAGGCTAGGCTTAGTGCACATTGTTGAACATCCTATATCGATCATTCTTTTGTGCAGACATAAGGGTCCACATCCATAAATATTCTTGAGTTTAAAAAAACAGCACACTCATAGGGCTTGCTTTACAAATGTTTTATAAATTTGAAAACTCACGCAGAGTGGATAGCGTGCACAAAAAATGGAGCAAAGTGATTCACTATGCACAAGAAAATGACTACGCTGCTCGTTCTTTAAGGCCTCTCCTCTCACCTCTGCACTCATTAGCACCAGTTATTATTATTTACTATTTCATCAGAAATCACACGCAACATACCCACAAGCAGCACCTGCTGTTTAGCATCTGCTATTGGAGCTTTGATTGGACCACACTAAAAGATATTATTAATGACATGCTTGCAGTGCTATAATGTAGTTCCTTGGTGCTCGCAATGTATGTGTGTAACTCCATTACGGCAGTAAGTAGCCTAAAAGTAGTATAGTATCTGGCAACAGAGGCCACATTGCTGTTTTACTTCACTAGATTTAGCAACTGGTGCAACTAAGCTTAAGAGTTTTTCTAAATGACTTTTTAAGCAACATCTCTAACCTCTAGTTAAGAAAAATCTGTTAACGCTAAATGATCTTTAAAAAGACAATAGACCGAACATGCACAGTGTGGTTGTGTATGCTATCTGCACATTTCTCATTAGACATTGCCATTAGATGCTTCTGTTTCTGCAAAGTTTGCATAAGATTAAAGTGTGCAATCCCCTCACAGTGAAGATTCTCTTTTAGTTTTAGTCCTCTCTGCCTTCATAAACCAGCTCTAGAAAAGCCCTATCTTAAATTAATGCACATGGCTTATTTGCATAAATCAAGTCCACAAAGCTAAGTCCTGCCACTTGACCAAGGCATCACAGGAGAATATAACGACGTTTCACTGGTGAATATATTTTTATTGACTTCCACCGAGTAACCACAGCCATTATTGAAGCAGCTCAGGACGCTACAGCATTAGCTTTCACACAGTGAACAGCAGAATGGTTAGCAAAGTGAACATGGAAACTGGTTCTGTTAAATCCATTCTCAAGATAAGGTATATTCCTGACATTGTTAAAATTAAAAACAAAAACTTTTTTTTTTTCACCCATCTATACATAAATTCTTCCGAAATTACTTCAACCATGAACCAACAAATAAAGCTCAGAGTAACTCTTCAGGTCTTTTAAGGATCACTCGGGGTGTTTCAGAGCCTCTTTCTAAGAATAAACCCAACAATAATAGCAGCTTTACTGACGTATGCAAATGAGCAGCTGAACCCAAACTGCCGGTTCCACCGCACAGTGGAAAGTGTAGGATTTCCTCAGACCCAAGAATGGCAGTCTGACATTCTGTGGACTTTGTTGCTTGTAAGTTAATGGAATGTTTTATTTATATTTCTGGGAATATGATTTGTAAATAAAGTGCTAAATACAGTACAGTATTTCTTTTTTAATTATTTATTTATTGTTCATGTATCATAATATGGTTCTTTTTTTACTGCACACACCTAACGCAAAAACACGAGACGTGGAAAAATGAATAAAAAAATCCAGCGGGCGTGACTGTGGGTGTGCTAAAACCTTGTGAAAAACAAATGCTGATGAACTCTGTCCTTTTCCTACTGTTTGTTTATATGTATTTGACTAATTGCTGATAATAAAGAAGGGAAATATTTGAATGTGTTGTCTTTCCTTCACTGCTCTGTGGTGTTAAATCTGGTGCTAATATCCTGTAATAGTACTCACAATATAATACAATACTGCTGTTTCTACCTTTGGCGTAAATAAATATCATTGCTATTATAGAAGAAATAGTGAACACAAGATATTTTTAAGATACATATGTAAATTATTATACTGGTTTTCTTTCGCTGAATCATGGATTTGCGATTTGGTTTGACAGAATCATATTCATTTTTTGGTGTGTGTCTGTAAACCTTTTATTGGACTGCTTTTTAGCTTTAATCTGCTGGGTGATGTGGCTACAAATAAAAACTTTAAGTTCTCTACAAGCGTTGGCATGTCACACAAAGTCTTGAGAAAAGAAGCTAAAAGCCTTATTTCAAATCAACGCATGTGGTTAATTAGTTTGTCTCCAGTCCATAAATCTATTTCATGTTAATGTAAACGTCGCAACAAAAAGTATTTAAGAGGTATAATGACCTTTCTCTTTAGATTATTAGACGTCTTTTGTTTTTTGCAGTTACCACAGCCATTATTTGAGCTGCTCTATGCACTCAGCAGCAAGTAGTTGTGCATTGTGACATTGTACATCATCAGAAAAAAGTATAAATGTGAAAATGCACCTGGAGGAAACAATCTATAAATGTGATGATTTATGTGTTTACGTTCAAATTCTTTTGCAAGAATAGCAACTTGAACTAACAGGCGCTTAGCAAAAAAATGAAAAGGAGTAACTGGCATAGAGTGACTGCTTAATGAGCTTTACCCTCTTCTGACCAGCAGAGAACAGTAAAAGACAAGTAATGCCGTGAGACTGTGAGGTGGGATTCTGTCAGACTGGTTTGATGTCCAGTGTGACCTCTAGTTCATTCAAAAGAGATTTGTAATATCAGTGGGACTTTTCTGGATCAATAAAGATTGAATAAAAATGTATGTCTAAAATGACTAATTACATAAAAGCAGGTAAAAATGTTGGAAAATAGAGGCCTGGGTGAATTAACCCTGAATTAATTAAAAATGGTCTTGTTCATTTCATCATTTGCTATGACCCTAACGGGACAACAAATCTTCAGTTTGCTGGAATGTATTTGTGTTTCCAGTGTAGAAGGTGTGGTTCTGCCCCTATCTAATGTGGAATTAGGAGGACACAGGCAAGAGTTTGTCAGGTATAACTCTGCGAAGGGACGCTAGGGACATACCAATATCTGAAAGTGGCAGAATGTCAGGGGGAAGGAACAATACAAACCTGTTTATACAATAATAATGTGACTACATATTTTATGATTACATATTTGCTATATACAGTATATAGCAAATATATATAGCCACACAGCCACATATATATATATAGATGCACTGATATATATATATATATATATATATATATATATATATATATATATATATATATATATATATATATATATATATATATATATATATATATATATATATATCAGTGCATTTAGGGGTGTGGTCCTGGTCAAGACAATCTCCTGAACTCCAAACTGAATGTCAGAATGGGAACGGAAAGGTGATTTAAGCAATTTTGAGAGTGGCATGGTTGTTGGTGCCAGACGGGCCGGTCTGAGTATTTCACAATCTGCTCAGTTACTGGGATTTTCACGCACAATCATTTCTAGGGTTTACAAAGAATGGTGTGAAAAGGGAAAAACATCCAGTATGCCTCAGTCCTGAGGACAAAAATGCCTTGTTGATGCTAGAGGTCAGAGGAGAATGGGCCGACTGATTCAATCTGATAGAAGAGCAACTTTGACTGAAATAACCACTCGTTACAACCGAGGTATGCAGCAAAGCATTTGTGAAGCCACAACACGCACAACCTTGAGGCAGATGGGCTACAACAGTAGAAGACCCCACCGGGTACCACTCATCTCCTCTACAAATAGGAAAGAGAGGCTACAATTTGCACAAGCACACCAGAATTAGACAGTTGAAGACTGTAAAATGTTGCCTGGTCTGATGAGTCTTGATTTCTGTTGAGACATTCAGATGGTAGAGTCAGAATTTGTCGTAAACAGAATGAGAACATGGATTCATCATGCCTTGTTACCACTGTGCAGGCTGGTGGTGGTGTTTTCACACTTTAGGCCCTTTAGTACCAATTGGGCATCGTTTAAATGCCAGGGCCTACCTGAGCATTGTTTCTGACCATGTCCATCCCTTTATGACCACCATGTACCCATCCTCTGATGGCTACTTCCAGCAGAATAATGCACCATGTCACAAAGTTCGAATCATTTCAAATTGGTTTCTTGAACATGACAATGAGTTCACTGAACTAAAATGGCCCCCACAGTCACCAGATCTCACCCCAACAGAGCATCTTTGGGATGTGGTGGAACGGGAGCTTTGTGTCCTGGATGTGCATCCCACAAATCTCCATCAACTGCAAGATGTTGTTCCTCCTGTCAATATGGACCAACATTTCTAAAGAATGCTTTTAGCACATTGTTGAATCAATGCCTCGTAGAATTAAGGCAGATCTGAAGGTAAAAGGGGGTCAAACACAGTATTAGTATGGTGTTCCTAATAATCCTTTAGGTGAGTGTATATATAATATATACAGTATATATATATGTAGCCAACCCAAAGACCCGGCACAACCTCTCCATTCAACTAGGCTCATCAACCATGACACCGTCCAGCACTGCCAGAAATCTGGGAGTGGTAACTGATGATCAACTAAACTTCACAAGTCATGTTGCCAGCACCACCAGGTCCTGTAGATTCATCCTCTACAACATTAGGAAAATTAGACCTTTCCTATTAGAGCACTCTACGCAAATCCTAGTTCAGGCTCTTGTCTTGTCCAAACTGGACTATTGCAACCGAAGAGAGCGTACGTAACTCCTCTCTTCACGAGGTTACACTGGCTCCCGGTTGATGCCTGCATCAAGACCACCACTGGCTCCGCCCCCTCATATCTTCACTCACTAACACAGACCTATGTTCCTACCAGATCCCTGCTCTCTGCAAATGAACAACGTCTGGTGGTACCATCCCAAAAAGGAAAAAAATCACTCTCACGTACTTTCTCTGGATCTGTTCCACATTGGTGGAATGATCTACCTGCTGCTACAAGATCAGCAGATTCTGTAGACATCTTTAAAAAAAGGCCTGAAAACACATCTCTTCCATCAACACCTGACTGACAAACATTGAATTCTACGTCCTTTCTATTGATGCCTTTTCTTCACAAAAAAATAAATAAATAAATTTCTCCTTTCCTTACCTTTGATTACTGTGCTGGGTTTTAACTGAGTAGTTTTTATGCACTTATGCTTTTTGTTACCTTGTGTTGTTGAAATAAGCTTCCATTGTTTTTCTCACTTATAAGTGGCTTTGGATAAAAGCGTCTGCTAAATGAATAAATATATATGCAAGAAAACCCCCGTCTAGTATGGTTTGATCCACCCAGTTCTCTACCGAGCAACGGGAAAACGATTCAAGAGCTGTCAAAGACTTTATGTAGCAGTTTGTCCAGTATTTTCAGAAGTAAGTTTCTTGTTAGGAAAGATACATAAAGCCCCTCTTCATGTCTAACATTCAAATTAATAATCACCTCGTGTTGCTGCAGAGCTAATATTAACTTCTCTGTGTTATCGCTGCTTGCTGACTTTTCTATCGATTAATCTTTCACTTCTTACTCCCCTCAGAGGGGCTCGAGCCTGTCCCAGGTACTCTGAGCTAGAGGCAACGTGCCGTTTTGTTTTTCAAATAAAATGATTACAAAAGAGCATATTTAAATGTTTGAATTTGAATACCTGTTTAGTATTATTGTAACACCCATAGCTCCACAGTTGCAGCGGTATGTCAAATGTATTTTCAAACCACAGACATCTATTTTCTATCAAATGAATGGCTAATAGATGAATTATTATTGATTAACTACACATGATTAACTACACATGTGATTGTAGGCAACAAGCCAGCTGTCATAGATGGATATTAGAGCTTTTTTTTTTTCCAAGTGAAGGCATGGTCCTGCCCAGTAGCACAGGCCCAGCTGTAGAAGCAGGCTCTCAGGTCAGCTGTAAACAGTGACAGAAGCCTAATGGGATTTAAGCACACCAGTGTCTTTAGTCCGTTTGTTTGTTGATCTTATGGGTTATGTGCATGAATTTAGAAGTGATGGACACTGAAGTAGTCTTGCAGTTTGTTCAAAGTGGGACGGAGGAGCAGGGTCTCAGGTGAGCCATAGATTCATTTCAGTAAAGACTCTGATATAAATTTGTTTTATTTTAATCCTATAGAGGACCGTGTAAAATGATCTGTATGGTGATTTCTGGAAATTTTCTGTAATTACATAGTGAAGAAGTTAATTGTACATTTTAATATATTCCCAAGGAACCTCCACTATTATTAACTTAGGTTAGTTGTAGAAAACTACCTAGTTTTCTTTACATCTTAGGCCTATTATCTTGTATCAAGTGTACGTCAAAAACGCTGATAGTGCTGAGGCAACAGCTTGATTGATAAGTCCATGTTTCTGTCTTAAGCTGGTAAAACATTTTACTTGGTTTAGCTCACACAGCACATGAAAACAGAACTGTTGCCATAAACTTGTCTAGTCTTTGTGTATAAAACCCCAGCCTGTGATGTCCCTACCAATGTATACATCAAAGTTACACCTTTGGTTTGTTAAGCTGGAAATGTGCCTACTGCCTAGATAGAAATAGGACAGATCAAAACGCTAGGTCTAAAAGAGCCTTAGCCTTGTGTCAGTCTGAATAGACTCTGGTAATTATCACTTTAACCACCACAAACCAGTAGTGTTTACAGAAAATCATATTGAAATGGAAATGACTGCGTTCTGTTGAAACAATTGTTGAACTAATGTTATTGTCTTTATCATCAGAGCCTCAGGTTAGAATCAATTAGATTCCCTCTGCCAAGAAAAGGGAAGTCTTGCAGGCCGCACTAATCAATTAAGACATCTCGGAAAACCCACTTTAGACGGGTGACTTTGGCACGACCTCAGAGACATCAAGATCTGAAGGAAAAAATGTGATTAAGGAGAATATACTGGGTCAAACGGTGAAGATCATCAAGCACTAATTGTTTCAAAGTTTTGTTCCTCAGAGCTTTGGAGATAAAAGGCTTTTACCTGATAATCTACAGATAAAGATGTATGGCTGCCCTTTTTTAAGGTTTTCAAAAGAGACAGTGGAAAGAGCTAAATCCAGTCGGAGTTAATCATATTGTAATGTGTTCCCGCAAACGTGCAACACATTTCTTATAGTGTCATCACGTCGATTTTTAATAAAAACCAGGCTACATTAGGTTCCCTTTTGTTGCAGCGGGTCAGTAAGTCATAAAAAAGAAAAAAGAAAAACAAGGGAATGACAGTGTGTTTCAAATGAATCCATACTACATTGATAGTTATTTATAGTTATTTATAAAGTGTTTTTAATTGAAAGCTGACGGCTAATGAATGCTGTTAAGTGTTCAAGGTGGGGTGTGTAGTTTCTTGGCTTCTAGGGGAGCATCATTGTTCCACAATTTTCCTTTGCCCACAATTGTAATATTGTTAATGTTTTTTAAGTCTTCAGATAATACTATAAAGAGACCTTGCCAGATTTGAGCTAATAATATTTTACCGGTAGTAGTGAAATGACCTTTTGACCTGTAATAAAGCACTGATGTTTACCAACTTTGATCATTTACAGCAACATCACTTTAAACTTTTATTTTTATCTGTAAACTTGCAGAATAGACTTTATTTAGAAAAAACACGAGTGAACTCTTCACTTTTGCGGCACATCAGTATCTTTATAGCCCCACTTTATGATGTCCTTTAATCTGTCAACTTCATCAGCTTTTAAAGGCAACACTTTTGAGTTATGTTGTGACAGGACTTTACAGACATTACAGGCAGTCGCTGCCATTTCACTGACGTGGTAAATACAGGTCTGATGCTTTGAGAAACAGGATCTGGTGTGTTCAAAGGCATCCACATTATTTATGCTTATCACATAAATGGAGTAAAGCGTCTCTGACTAAATACCATTGAGAGGCCCGTGTGAATCACTTTTGAAGAGAGTAAAATGTGTGTCCATTAGAGCAAACATGACTTCCTGAAACTGGCTCATTGAGTTTTACAGAAAAGCATCAGATGGACAATTACTGTGAACCGTATGTGTGACAGCAACAGAAATACGGTTCAAATGACCAGAAACTAAAAATCCATAGTCCATACAGAGTTTTTGTGGTGAAAATATACTTTGTCTTCTTGGGTCTATCTGGGTGTAGTCACATGTTCAGAATCAGAAGAACAACTTCCTAACTTGGAAACTGCATCTTGGAATAAACAAATTATTACACCAGACGCTATGATAGACAGAGCTTATTCCTTTGAAAGTTTTGTCATGAACGCACTACCAAGTATTAAGACAAGCATTAAATATTTAGCCAAATAAAAAATAATCCTTTATAGCATACAAGAAAAACATCTGGAGATTGTTCTGAAAAGTGCAAGTCGTGGAAGTGCCGTTGTTTTGTGAAGGTTACGTTTATCGTGTGACTGGTGCTGTAGGCAGAGTGTGAGGAGCACTCAAGCCTCTTTACAGCTTGTTTATAGAGCACTTTCCACTTTTTGAATAGGTTATGTTTATGTTGGAATACACATAGAATAGGCTTAATTTGGGATGGATTCTGATCTGGGATCTGGATCTGGGAACTCTCTTTTGACATGGTGTGTTCTGGGAACTGCCTGGGTCCGGCTACTCCCAAACAAAATGTATACCCTTGCCAAAACATTATCCCCAGTCCCTCGTTCCTGGGGCAAGCACTTTCAGCTAATCTGCCACTGTTACTGAGAGAACTGGGTTGAAGCAGTAGTCAGGACATGCAGACTGTGACAAATTAAGCTAAACAACTGAGGTAAGGTAATATCTGGCTGTTAGTAATAATTAAGTACTTATTTATAAGTTAATATTTTATATATACTACAGTATATTTGATATGAGTTATAAATTAACAATAGCTGAGTATTTAGGCATTTGTGTGGGTCTGAGCATTATGTTTCTGTGTGTTTCATTGTGCATCTGTGCGTTCTGGTAACTGTTTTGACCTTACCGACCCTGTTCTGGCAACTGATTTACAAATCAAGCGCTGGTGAACACAAATCCTCTGGACATCCTACCGGCTGCATCTATGAGCCCGAATGCCAGTCAAAAGTTCAAGATGTGATTCTCCTGAGATCGGCTGGAGGCTATAGTGATTAAGTTTCAAAATCGATTCCTATCAAAAGTTTTGGATAAAAATAAGCCTCTCTGCCTTTCCATGTGCTGCCACCCTTCAATGAGCCAAACGGAAGGCTGAGTTTCCGCGGCCGCTCCTCCTCTTCGTTCTAATTGTGATGAGGGAGCAATTGATGCGCGGCAGCTGCATCCTGTGACCGACGCTCTGCTCGGCCATTTGTCTCTGTCACCAACCCCTCTTCATTTCCCCCTACCCGTCCTCCACACAGCGTCCACACAGCCTGCCTGAAAAGCCCTGGCATCCTGGACCCCTCTGCACACGGCCGGGTCTTTTCTGAGGCTGCTCCTGGCACTTCTGGTGAGGAGCACTTTGACGTCCATTCAGTGTGGAGTGACACACATGAGGTGGCAGCTGGTTGGACGAGCGCCATCGTGAGGATATCGGAATTAAAAAAGAAACTCTCCAACATCGTTACACACATAAGCACATACATGTAACAATAAAACATGAAAAACTGCACACAATACCAGGTCAATATGTTAACTCATTAAAACTGTGTTGCATGTATTGCAAAAATGATTACATCCATATTATGTTAATTGGAATTAAACCTACAGCAGTGTTTAACAAGGTGGTGAGAGCGGAGACTGCAGGTCTGACCTTAGTCTGACGGTCATGTGACTGAGATAAAGAAATACAAACTTTTACTTATTCATGTGTAGTCTAGTTTAGGTAAAAGTAAAAAAAAATTAAATCATAGTAAAAGTAAAAAGTATGCTTGACATTGTTGATGTAGACAAGTGGGAGTGATATAAGATTCTAGATTTATTTCAGTAAATCTTTTCCATTTAGTTTGATTTATTTCAGAATTGTATATTTATGTAAATGTATCTGAGTAAATGAAACTAAGTAAGGGCAGAAATACAACTTGGGGCTCAATGATAAGCATCATTGAGCAGGGATTGAAAAATATTATACAGTATTTTGTCAGTATTGTATCAATACACAGTTTAAGTTCAATGCATTTTCAATTAAAGAAGGAAGGTGCAACAACAATAAAAATCATATGTAACAGCTCATGTGTGACAGGCTCTCTTTTTGTTTTGTTTTTTTCATATTTTGTGTAAGGCCAGAAGAAGAAGCCATTGAATTAACATAAATAAGGGACACAAAGACAATATTACAACAATTACACTGACTGGAAACCTAGATGAAGGGAAAGGAGCTGCTGGACCAACACACTATACAAAGACATTAACTCAGATTAACTATATAATCTTTAGATTCTATAAACACTTCTAGGAATTTTTGTCATTATAATTTCTATATCTCATCTTACATGATGAAAAATGCATCTTCTTTAACAGAACGGTGCAAAAAGTGGTCTTTTCTTTGGCATTCTGCACCGTAACTCCACTTTCCCTGGTTTCCGATGTGGAGTGACACTTAAGGTGGCAGCTGGTTGGGCGGCCGCCACCGTGAGTGTTTTATGGACGTGTTGTGGACACGCCTGAGGGCCGCTGCAACATCTGGCCCTAACAATCGGCAGTGGAGCCTCGCCAAGCCTGCATATTCATAGCAGCCGGCCTCACTCAGCTGGCTCAATCATCCTCTTCCTCTCGTCTGTCTTTATCTGTCAGCCTTCTTCTCTCTGCCGTCCAATGTGAGCTATTAGGATGAGCCTACCCTGCAATCTTCTCCCAAGCAATGAATGGCAACCAAAAAGGTGTTCGGAGGAAATGAGCGACTTGACCTTCTGATTATCCACCATCAGTAAGTGACAATCCGGAGCTGTGAGAGGAAGAGGAGCAGGTGTTGGATTGAGAAGTAAGAATGATCCCAAGAATGGTGCTCTTTTGTGACGCAAGATGTTCAATTTAACCAGTCCTCTTCAATGCTCCATTGTGCCATTAGAACACCATGAAAGCACTATTTCTCGCAATGACGTTAGCACCAGTCAAAATAATAACACGTTACAGAATATTTAACATTATATATTTCCCCACAGGGCTCACCACAGCAAACTAATCTGGACAAGTGATTTGACGATGTTTTTTACACCATCGAAACTGGAGGCAAAGTGTCTGAAGTGTCTTGACCAAGGGCAAAACGAGAACGAGCATTGAACCACCAACCTTCCGGTTATAGGACAACCTGTCTGCCACTGAGCCACTGCCATACGTTAAGTTTTTTTGCAGACATAAAAAAAATATCTAAATAAGGTGTCATTATCAGTAATAAATAAAATAATTAATTTGTAACTATCAACCAAAAATTATATAAAATGGTGAGTTTTGACAATAACATTTGAGATCAATGGGATAATGAGCAATCAGTAGTGTTTTATGGTTATATTTTCTGTCAAAATCTTTTTATATTAAGATAAATATAGATCTCAAAATGTGTAGCAGTTTTTTTACATATTTATTTATTATTTTACAAAAAAGTTATCTTTAAGTAACAGTAATTGATGGTTCTGAGACATGAGATCAGTAGAATCATCTATCAGTAGACCGTCTATCTCACCGACAGTCCCCTCAGCCGGACACAAACCTCCAGTGGAACTTTCCTGTCTCATATATTGTGAGAGATGAGTGAGTGACTAACACACAACACATAAAATAAAGAAAATAGGCCAATACACTGGGTTCTAGCAGAGTGGAATTTGCACAAAATACACTAAAATGACCCTAATGTTTCAGAAGACATATTCTTTCTTCCAAACTTTCAAGCTTGTAAACAACACACGACCATATTGTGATATTCATTAAAAGATACAGACTTGAAACGGAACCAATGCCTTTGTTAAATGTTACATCATTCTCATACCAGCTCTTGTGTTATATTCTGTTGCAAACAAATCAACAGCATATATTACCTTATGGTAATGTTTTGCAGGCTTCTTATAATATCACCTCTTAGCATTAGGCAATTTTATTTAGATAAAAGAAAAACAATATCCATTATCTTACGTTATCTTACAACTTTAACAAACAACTTTAAAGGTCTGGCACCGGCTAATTACTTTAAAGCTAACCATTTTAGTTAGTGGTCCATTAACCTAACAAGCTAATTGACTATTAAGCACAGGTCTACACAGGACACAGAGAGTAGTGTCCTCAAAGTCAGATGTGCTATCAGATCCTAGTCAGACGTTCATCCATCACCCTGACCTCCAGCCTTACCCTTACATCCTGTATGCATGAAGGACACAGTGTCTTAGGTATGACTTCTAGCTGCAAAAATTCACAAAGATTTCATTGAGTATTGGGTTATTTTAGAAGATGCTGGAAATTAAATATATAGAATAATTTTCTACAAATGTAAAAATAATTCCCAAAAAATCTTGTTTAAATATGTCTGACCACTCAAAGTAGAAGTGAATGTTAAATTATGGCCCTGTTAGCCTTCCATAGTACATCATTAAGAGCACAATAGAAGTCAGACGTCCTCAGTGATTGATGCCTCCTTGTTCTACCACGCCATGCCATGTTGGGGCCGTGAAGGCTATCGGGGCCATTCAGAGCGGGATCCCATCAGCCCCGGCGGTTGAGTTATGGCCACAATGGCAGACCGCTGCAATGTTGTAGCAATGAGGCTGCAGGGGATTTATTAAAGCATGGCCACTCCTGCCTATTTTTCTGCTCACCGCCTGTCCCTTCTGTTCTCTCACAAAAAGGGTGCTATCTATCCACCTCGCAGCCAAAAGCACAGCGTCAGCATCTGAGCGCGGTCTCTGCCGGGATAGACACACAAACATGTTCTGTTTCTATTTGGGGCTTTTGACTTTGTTTTCTGGAGGCTTAAAGATGCAGTGTGTAAAATGTTGTTGTTCAACAAAATGGGACACCAGTCAATAGTGTATAATCACATTAAAATAAAACTATTTTCATTTGTTTATCGCGATGAAAACAGTGTAAAGACCCATTTGAATTCTACTATATGTGCTGTTCATTCCTGTTATATAACACTGTAAATATTATTCCTTTTATGTTCAGATCATCAGGTCTTTAGGCCTGACAGACCGGAGCAAGTGGTTACTTCTATTGTAGTACTATTCATCTACGAGATAATAACCCTGCAAATGCAATAGTAGCTTTACATATTCTTTTTAAGTGGCACTACCTGATTTTCTTTTTGTTGTCCCTGACTCAGTGCGCTCCTTTTGGGGCTGAAGCTTTCCTTTTATTAAAAAAGTAAAAAAAAAATTCCCTGCAAAATACTAATAAAATGCCAATAAATTTAGAGCTGTCCATAAACTTTTAGCTCAAACTGTTGAAAACATTTCATGATTGAAGCCAATATTTATCTCAGTTTTACGTTCCTTCTGGTTTTTTTTTTTTTTTTTTTTTTTTTTGCACTGTTTCTCTGTAAATGGACGTATCCAGCGCTGAATATACACTTTCTGAGTGGGATGGGAGTGTTCTTTTTCCGGAAGTGTGACAGGCCAAATCCCCCGACAAGCAGTGAAGATTCTCATTTACTAAAATCCTTGCTATTAAAGCCTAGATGACATCTTAAGGTCTTTTATCACAGATGATTCCATAAGCTTTTAGTGTACTTTCCGTTTAATGAGCATTTGGCAAAACTCCAAAATATAGCTATTTCATTACACAATGTCATGTTTAAAGTCTCAGCAAGGTGTTTAAAAACAGCAGTCTAATTGTTTTTTTTTTTTAAAAGATGTGGACAGACCAATACGTTCGTCATATTTGCTGGAATTATTTTACCAGTCTATCATTTTAATATATATTTGAATGGTGATTGTTACAATGTTTAACTGTATTGTATTATAAAGTTTCAGTTTTATGACTGTATGCATTGGAAAAAGTGGCCAAAGCAATCCCACTTATTTTCTTCTCATAAAGTTTACATTAAAGTTAGGCTCAGTCATGTCTTATTGTATTTGTTCAATTTTAATATAAAAAACATTTGAAAAGTTACAAAAATTATTATTATCTTTTTAATTAAACAGATTTAAACTTAAAATTAAGCAACAGAAGCAAAAAAAGCCAAGGGACATTTTTTAAACCACCTGTTTCACAAATTTGTTCTTTGACTTACTTCAATTAAGTTAGGAAAATATTAACACAACAAAACATTTTTTCTTTAACTGTACATTAGTAAGTGAAATGCTCAGAGAGGACAAAATGAGCACAGCAGGAGGAGAAGCACTCAAATGTTTATTGCAAAAAAAATATATTTTCTTAACTGTTTTTTTACTTCCTATCAAACCTATTTCCACGCGTTTTGTTTTTAAACAGGCCCTTGCAGAGCAAGTACTGTGATGTGTGGGATTGCACTCTACCACCAGATGTCACCAAAATAACAAAAACAAAAACAACTCCACATTAGTACCTTACAATATCCTAATTTCTTATCTAGACACTTAAATATTTCAAATAATTTAATAAATTTAGATATTAGACAAAGATAACGCATTTAGTGTAAACACAAAATTTGTTTTTTAAGGGAGGTTTTAATTGATTTAGGGAGAAAGTTATCCGAACCTATATGGCCCTATGTGAAAAAAGTAAATCATAAATTAACTGTGTTTAATCACATTTTCTGGAAAGCTAAATTTAATTTCACCAACCATACCCAGGCGCAATTCCTGACAGTGACCCACAGTGAAAGCCCTTTACCCTAAAATAGAGAGAAATAAAATATGAAACAGTGGTAAACCTTCACAGGAATGGCCGGCCCATCAAAATTACATCAAGAGCACAGCAACAACTAATCCAAGAGGTCACAAAAGTACCCACGACAACATCTAAAGAACTGCAGGCCTCACTTGCCTCTGTTGCAGTGTTCATGACTCAATCATAAAAATGACACATGGCAGAAAAATGGCAGAGTTACATGGCAATTACTTTTTCACAAAGGGTCATATGTTCAGATAACATTTTCCCTTAATAAATAAAATCATCATTTAAAAGCAACATTTTGTGCTTACTTGTGTAAAATAATTTAAGAACACCTACCTCAAGTCACCTGGGCATTTTAGATAACCTTAATGTCAGAGATTTGCCAAGTGTTAGTATAGCCCCTAGTGGATAGTGGGTGTACTTCCTTCAAACAGAAGTTTTAACTACATCTACAAACTTGTAGTGAACATTTTTTTGCTCCCACTTTGGGAGTTACTTGCCTAACACAGCCTGTATTATATACATTGCTGTAGTATTCACGCCCAGTCTTGGCCTTGAAACCAGTCTTAGGACCACTTTTCAAAGGTCTCTGTCTTATCAGACTCTAACTTTGTATCAATCTCGGGACATTGAGGTCCTGTAACTTTAAATCAAGATGAGACCACCATTCTCTGATTGGATGAAAACATGTATCCTGGTCTGTATCACCATGTCAATGTCTCAAGATTGAAACTCCTACAATGTGAAAGAATTATATAATAGAACAATCATAGTTGTGATTTCCACGTCCATTGCCAAATAAAACACCTGTGATATTAGATGTTGAGAAGTTTTTCTGGCTCTGGTGTTAAATCCATGAGATATTGTTATATACTCAGTAGTTTGGATAGAGAAAGCCTCCCTGAATCTGCTGACACTCAATACTACCATGTAAAGTTTAGAATGTTATAGAGAAATGGAGTGCAACCCCAGTAAAGACCAACTTGTAAAGTAACTTGTCCAGCGCTCTGTATCTTTACGGTGCGTCCTGGCAGCTGTATGTGAGGTGTGCCGCGGGGGCGGAGGGAGTGGGCTGTGTGTGTGTGTGTGTGTGTGTGTGTGTGTGTGTGTGTGTGTGTGTGTGTGTGTGTGTGTGCGCGTGTGTGTGGGAGGGGGGAGTTATTGGCAGCGCGCTGTTGACTGTCAGCTCATTCATCTACATCAGGCACCAAACCCGGTGCCAAGGTGAACGTCGCGCGCCACAGCGAGAGGGAGGGAGCCTTTCTTCGGAGCCAATCTGCTCGCTCCCTCCTCCTCCTCCACCACCACAGCCCGCGGACTCCCCCCCTCAGACCCCAGCCGCCTCTCCTCACATCGCAGTCTGCCGCTCCAAACACGCGCGGTATAAAGCGCTCCACCACCGCTATGACCCAGAGTCCGGATTAACTCAAACCTCTACTGTTTACATCACTTCCCCGTCCGCTGCTGTGTCCACTCATGGGGTGCTTTGTGCGCGTGTTCGTGGCCGGGCTGCTGAGAAGCTCCGCTGCGTGAGAGAGGAACGCCGAGAGCAGGACCCACACGCGTGGATTTATGGTCCGCATGCAAAGGCGCGCCGCCAGCAGAGGGACACCAGTGGAAGCGGACTCCGGGAGGATGCAGGGGACGGCGGTGTTCCTGCTCACGGCCGCGCTGTGCCTGGTAAGTGTTCCACACAACTTTTTAACCAAAACTTAACCCTGCTCCACAGCGTCAGAGGCACGCTTATAAGATAGGATCGTTTCTCGCTTTTCAGCATACTGCTCGACGCACGGCCGTTTGCTTACGCAGATATGAAAAAAAAAAAAATAATTATCTTAAGTCCAAGTGTATAAAATGGTGAAGAATAGCCTCACCTGTGCCATTTTTCTCATAGTTCTATAATAAAACCCAAGTTGGTGTCAGTTACGCACCGTTTACGCAAAAAGCCTCTGTGCGTAAAAAGCATTTTCTGAAACGTATCTTCCATCTTTCAGTGGAAACATGTTGGACACGTATTGCCTGTTGAATATATTTATATGTATTTACCTCTATTATATGGTTTCTGATTGAACAGTTTGTGAATATGCAGATGTTAGGTGTAAAAAGGGTTGCAAGTGTGGGACATGTGCCATGTTGGTCACAAGGTGGCGCTCGAACAAATGGAAAGAGAAGAAAGCAAAGGCTGTGTAGACGCGGTTAAACTGGCACCAGCCAGAGTTTGTGTGAAGGTGTGAGTGACGGACAGTCTTACGGAGTTAACCAAATGTGTGCGTGTAGGAACAAGGTGCAGTTTTACGCAGTTATAACTACATACAAAGCACTACTCCAACGGGTTAATTAGATCAGAATATACCTCTATTTAAAAAATTTATTGAGCCTATATTTTATCATTATAAATAAAGTAAAGGTGATGCTGTATTTACTGTGTATGTTACAAAAGAGTTAGGATTTGTTTTGCAAAAGTGTTAAACAAAAACAATAATATAATACAAACACTATTTATTAAGGTTGTTTATACAACAGAACAAAAATCTGTAAACTCCACTGTAAGCCATTCAGGTTTCAAACAAGGCCCACAAATTTTATGACACTTTTTTTTATCTTCAATGACCTCCGAAGGACAGCTGAGTTCTGTTATTTTATACTCTCCCAAAATCCGAAAATAGACAGTTTTTTATTTACTTTTACAACGACCTCTGTTTTAGTTTAACACTAAGCCTACACTCAAGTTTTTTTTTAAGTAAAAATAAATCAGAAAGTAAAAGTAAATGATAGCCTATAATTACATCTTAAGATTTGTGATAATAGTAATGATTTTATGCAGTGCAAAGAGGTGTACTTGGTACCAAAAAAGTGGAAAGACATAAGGAGCTGTCCATGGTCCTGAAACCCCCTGACGTTGAGACTGCAGTGTGTAATTGTTACGCATTGTTTACGCCGCTTTAGCTTAAAAAAGCACATTCCAAAATCAAACTTTCTACCTATTATTTTATATATTATATAAAAACTCTTTATCTGTAAAATATATTACCTTCTTATCTCTATTGTATTATTTACGTATGATTAATAAAAACGAAGATGTTTGGCTGAATATTATCTTTTTGAATTGTAATATTTCATTTTACAAAATGTATAAGTGAGTTATTTGCAGGCCTCTGAATGCTTATTTCCTGACATGCTACTCATTTCTTCAGCACACTTTTTCATAAGGCATTTGTTTGTGTTTAGTGTAAGTTGTTATTTAAAATATATATATATATATATATATATATATATATGTATATATATATATATATATATATATATATATATATATATATATATATATATATATATATATATATATATATATATATATATATATATATATATATATATATATATATATATATGAATATCATTCTTCCTGGAAACTTTAAGATTTATTAACATAGCTTTAATGTATTCAGTTTTGACTTCTTTTTAGAAATCTCTAGGAACTTCCACTTTTTATGCTAACATCCTTGTGTATGTCTGAGTTTAACTCCCGCTAAAAACTCTCTGCCTTCGGGTTAAATTCCCTCGTCGTTGTGTCTCCTGCGAAGCCCGGTGCAGTGCGTGAGGCAAAGCGGCCTCTCTTCCCGTACAGTCCCCGGAGCAGCGGCGGCAGCAGCACAGCCTTATCCCCGGATTAGCGCGACACTTTGATGGTTTTATTTGGTGTTAAAGGCTCTTGTCTCCGCTTAAGCCTCTTGTCTGTGAGGCGTGCCTTGACCGCGATAAGAGCACAGCCAGGTACGACACTGCGAGCACGTGCGCGTGAATGGGTGCGTGTGTTGGAGTGATATCCTCGCGACACACACACACACACACACACACACACACACACACACACACACACACACACACACACACACACACACACCGCGCGAGGCTAACCTTCCACGCGGGTCAGCCATTTAATTAACACACCGGTGTCCGAGCGGGATTAGCATCAGGCTACTTCTGTCAATAAGATGCGACTTACTTTAAACGACAAACATTATATTGTATTTAAAATGTAACATCTATCATTTTACTTTGGCTTAACATGTACACACCTTTAATTTGAAGGTAATATTTCGTTTATTTCCCTCTTTCTGTAACCCAAATAAAAGCAAGTTCGTGTTTTATGATCCTTGTTAGAAACTTTGTAGCATGTAGGCTAAGCAAAGGTGTAAAATTGTGTATGCACAGCTTCAACATGATCCTACCAAAAATATGGTTAAATTACATTTTATAGCTGACATCCAGTTTTAATTAACAATGTATTCAATAATGGGAGGGGATTTATTGTTTCAGTTTTCCTTCAATATTGGAAATGAATAGAAATGCAAACCTGAAATCCAAGTGAGAGGCTTTATTGTGGGATTAGAGGTGTCTTTACCATAAGTCTACTGCTGGTAAGACATACATAAAAGTAAAAAAAATAAATAAAAAATAATTATATATTCATTCATTCATTCATTCATTCATATATATATATATATATATATATATATATATATATATATATATATATATAAAGCCATTTAGCCTATGTGTTACTTTCAAATGACCACTGTTTTAAAGGGCCTTAAAACTGGACATATTGAAACCACACTTTAGGTAACCGCCATTCATCAAGAGTTCCCCAGTGTGTTTCTTATTAAACAGGAATTATTTTATATATTATACTATATTGTTGTTATGTTCTGTAATATATGTTTTCATTATTTATTACTTATTAAAGAGTAGCAGTTTGTTTCTTTCAAAACACAACTAATTAAGGGTACACGCTATATTCAGTCTATTCATCTCACAAATATTCAGTGTTTTAAATTTCTGAATAGCTGTTGCCTCACAATAGCAAAGTTGTGGGTTCAATCCCCAGGTGGAGCAACAATGGAACTTCTGTGTGGAGTCTGCATGTGTTAAGCTGCACATGAATTTCATCTAAACACTACAGAGCCCATATTTATGTTGATTACTTAAACACATTTATTCTTGTATTCATTCTTTCATATGCACTTTTATATATTTATATTCATCATTATAATTGTTTTAGTTGTTCAGCAGTGATTTCATTTAAGGATTGAGATTAAAACCACACATAGAGGTCCCTTCCCCAGGGTCTATAAGGGGGGGGGGCCTTACGCCTCGCTCTACAGATAGACCCATTCCCCTGGGAGCAGCAGTAGCGCCCGTCCCACTGGCAGCAGCCAACGCTTTAAAACTGTATTTGGAGATGTCCCTCTGTTAAAACACTACAGCAGCTCCCTGACACCCCTAAATCAGCTGTTGATACACAATAACTGCACATATTAATTAAATTACACTCCAAAGGCAGTGGCTGAAATGGCCCCATGCTGCGCACTAGAACACTCTCTTACGCACATTAAGAGGCTAGACGTGGACGTAGAGTGGAAGCCCGCAGAGAGAAGGAGAGAGTGTGCAGTGGAGGGTTTTTCAGCCCAGATGTCGTCCAAGTGAACATTTCTCTCAACCTTTGTTCCGTCTGGCTTTTAGAGCGGCATGGAGGCGTCACTTCAGAGCTATTCAAGAGCGAGCGCCAGAGAGAGGCCCGGGACAAAAGGGGCTGAGAGTTCAAATCCCTCAGCGCCTCAGTGTCCCAGATCTGTTACAGCGCGGCGAGGGGAGGCTTTAAACACAGCAGAGGTTTGAAAAGACAGAGATGTGCACTAGTGCTGGGTAAAGGGCTGTGTATTGATGGTCGTTCTGTGTCCATTCAGAGACTAGAGGTGAAGTTAGTGCTCTGAAGGCCTAGTTGTGATGTCTTTAACACTGATGCAACTAGAGCTTTTAAAACTATGAGTAAGACAAACTAAAACATTGTTTAATCCTAATATTTGCTACAGCCTGACGATGAACATCAAGAAATACTAATCTCTATATTGTTAAAATGAGGTAGTCACTAAATGCTTATGTTTTTCTAATATGAAGACACACATAAAGACACACGAAGAGGCACATTTGTAGATCTCTATAGTTGTCTACTCTAGGTGTTGCAGGACACATTACAAAGGACCTCATTGACCTCATTGATTCAGATGATCACATAGAACTTTCTACTGCAGTCATGCTTAGTAAGATTTTTGGAATTCATCAATTTTATTTTCTGCTAAAACTAAAAATGTTTAAAACGGGGATATGCAGATGTATGCACCCCTCAGGTTTAACAACATTATTCTAAAATATTGTCAGAAAAAATACAATTTACTACAATGACAATAATAAATGACAGAATAGACCATGCTTAAGCCCTAAACATACTTGTGACTTGATATTCTAGGCTTTATGCTGCAGTCCCATCCTCAGGCCCTGTCCCCTGTCAACCATGTTACTGAGTTACATTGTCCATACAGTCTAGTGGTTGCACTGTCAGTAAAAGAATGGTCATGCTTTCTTTTTGTGACAGAAAAAAACAAGTTGAGACCATAAATTGTATGGAATTGTACATGCTTTTTTATAGTTGAGCAGGGGCTCAGTGGGTAGAACGGCCGCCCTTCGACCGGCGGGTGGACGGTTCAATCCCCGCTCGAAATATCCCAAAACATTATAACATCCCGCTCTCCCCCACATTGTGTCCTTGGGCAAGACACTTAACCCACCTTGCCTCCAGTGGTGTCAGCTGTAACACTGGTAAAGCGCTTTGAGTGTGTACGAGGTGGAATAGTGCTATATAAAAAATTAATAAAATAAAAAATGATAATGTAGAACAAAAGTACAACCAGGGTGAAGAGTTGAAAATTTGCATTTGCTATAAACTCATCAGCTGCAATATTAGTTTTGTAATGATGTATGACAACATTGTTCCAGTCAAATAAATAAATAAATAAATAATATCATCATTTAGTTCCTTTACCAAATTTACATCTGCTATTTATGAATGAAGACAATCTGTATGTCATGAAGAATGTTGAATGAAGAAAGCTTTATTTCACTCTGGGTAAAAGTGAGTGAGGAAATCCTGCTTGTATCTTTATATAAACTATCTGCAGAAATGGCGCATAAAAAGTTAGCAACACACACTCACATATTTTTATATATATATATATATATATTTTTTTTTTGTCATGTTATGTTCTTGTAACATGCAGCCCTAGTGTGCATGTTTCAATAACATATTCTCTAGTCCCGACACACTTTAATGCAAAATAATATATTGTTTGTTTTGCATACAATAAAATATGTGTGGTGCATACATAAAACATGCTGTGGCATTAATACAAATATAAAACAACATTAACAACAAACTGCAGACCAGTTATGATATTATTACTGTCTAAGTTCAGGTTGTACAATACCATATCTGTTCTTTTATTTAAATCATGACAATGTCTCCAAGAAAATATACTTGTCAAATCATGTCTGATCATTAAGTTTCCACTGGACAGTTACTTGGATAGAAGGTCACACCGTCCAGTCAAGTCAAAGACAAACTAATGTGACCCATAATTCAAAGTAAACTAAACTCTATAAATAGGCCTGAATGAGGGGTTGTTTGTGCGCTGTGACCCCTGACCTCTGATCAGAGTGCTGCTGTGGCTGGTCGGAGCAGATTGATGGTGCACCTCTCTGGAATTGGCACATCAAGGTGACTGTGTTGTACGGGACAGCTATTGTGTTGTGATCTGTAACCCCGGTGATCCTGGCTGAGTCCCAGTCTGTCTGCTCAGTTCTCCCCAGACACCCCCCCTCCCCCCCGGCACACCACCCCGCTCCACAAACAGACAAAACTACACTTGACCTTGGTTTGTGGCCGTTAAGTCAATGATAATAGCACATACTGCTGGGTTTGGAATTGCTGCTTTGGGCTTTTGCTTGTTTTTCTTTCTCTGCACGACATAAACAAGGAGGACTCTAAGGAGCTTTGGATTGTTGATGGGGTGAAATTAAACTGGAATCTCCTTTTGAACGGGCTATTTGTAATTTTCACTTTAAAGATGTAACTCCCACCATGGCCAGTAGGTGGAGTACACTCGTCAAAGTATACACCAGTATATGTACCTGTTTACACCAATCAAAGAAGGTTCCATCAATTAAAAGATAAAAATTCAGTTTTAATTAAAAGTCAAACTTAGTTTTGGCTAGACTGTTTTATTTACTGAAAGTTGCTCTGTTTTTAATACTTCAAACAAAACCGACGACTAAATCTCAGCACAGAAGGCAGGCTAAATGCTATGAAAACTAAAAAACTATTAATGCTAACAGGACTCAGATACATATACTTGCTTGTCGAGATTACTTTTGGATTAAATTAACTAAAGTTTTTGTTATTTTAGTCATTGTTGCTACTTCTTTAATGCCTCTGTTCCCTACAAAACTTTGAGCACTCACAGTTAGATGCATATAATTTTATCATCACATTCCATGTACTGCATACATTTCTGAGAATATGCACGGTTAATGCGTTAAAACTTATGTGACAGATGAGAGTGATGTCATGCAAATAAACTGTTATTCTGGCCTTAAGATAAATGAGCTAAATATTTATTTTATTGATTTATATAACTTGCAAAGTCAATTTGTGTTTTACGTCAAGAGAGATTTATTATACATTTCTTTGGGTAACGCTTAGTAACACCACTCAGAATAATACACTTTTCTAAAATTACTGCCGTCAGTTTGTAACAGAAAGCATTGGCAGCAAAAAGATTTTTCATCTCTACTGGGAAAATCTTTTGTTTTTTGTTTCTGACTGAAAGCTACATTAGCTCACTACTCCACCTATGGGTTCAATGGAATATTACAGCATGTTCTTATCTAGACACATGACTTGACGTTCAAACTCTCTAGACCAGTAATTTCTGACCTAAAAGTGGGTCACCAAAGATTATATTTAAGTTTCTAGAATTTTTGATTAATTAAAAAAAAAAAAAAAATTGTGGTCCATAAATATTTACAAAAAAATGCAAGAAACAACAAAAAAAGGAAAGACACTACTCATGAAAAGGACACTAAAAGGAAAACAAAACAATATCATTAATATTAATTGCTATCATTGGGAATAGAAAGCAAAAAGGGCTAGAAAATAATTGAAACGGACCAAACCTAAACAAAAAATTACCAAAAGAACAAAAGATGCTAAGCTGGTGTCTTTATATCTGCACTAAAACAATCTAAAAACTATCTGGTATCAACAGCTTCCATTTTTTGAACCATAAATTTAACTGCATCCTGCGTTCAGTGTTGTCCCATTATGTGTTTCCAGTCCATTGTCCTGCCTGACTTTGCAGGACACTGGACTGTTACGAGACCGAGTGTATGTGGGAACAGTATATTTGAGCCAGTCTGTGATTAATGACCACAACCTCTATTGTCTCCACAACACGCTGCTCCACATTTTCAATCGCATTCTCAGTTCAGGGGTCAAAGCGGGAGCTGATCGTCTAACAGCTTTTTTCACACAAAATCCGTTCCTTTTGGCGACCCGGCTTTGTTCCTGTGGGAAGGTAACCCCCTTCCCACACACACACACTCTCCCACACGCGCCAGGCTCTCTCCACACAGTGCAATCCCTTTACGGCGCACCGTGCTGTTCTGTGATAGCACCCCTTTGAAGGCGAGTCTCTGAAGAGAAGATAACCTCGTCCAACCTGCCTCACGTCTGTAGCCTATCTGTGTCAGCTCTGCACCACTCTCACTTTCACATCTGCATTCATACAGATGTTCCCATAGGCACTCAGGACGACTTGGATAACTTATACTATCAGACAAACACGTACAAGCAGCCAACATCGTAAAGGGACATCATGTAAAAGGTTTTCTAACTGAACAACATTGAACATATCAGTCAGTAGTGCAGTAAAAGCAGTCAATTCTTCCAGTTTCTTTTCCTGTCAAACTGGCCAGAGAGGACAAACTGAGCCGTCATGAAGGATTAGGAGAAATTATAATTTATTTATTCATTTTTTTAATTTTTTAAAGTGAACTCCTGATCAGACCTCTGCTATTTTCACAAATAACAGCATGTCCATACAAGGCTTCCATAGGTGCTTACATCTTGTAGGAATGGCAATCTGCACTGCCACCAGATGCAACCAGAAACTACTAACTCTAACTAACTAACTCTGAATCTTTTACACTGATTTTAACTTAACCCATTTAAATAACTTTAGTATCTGTTGCTTCATTTTTATGCTGCTTAAAGTCAACACATTTTCCAAATTGTTAAATTTACATTTACACAAAATCACTCCAGTGGTAGAGGGCAGAATTATTCATTAAACATGTAATCCCTTTATCCCTTTGTGCTTTATTAATAATTTATGTAACAAAATGTTTCTGTGTGTGTTAGCCCTATGTCCACATTGTACTCCACTGAAAGAGTTAGTGAATGAATGAATGAACTACTGTACAAGTAGAGAACAAAATTGTATAAGTAGAGAACAAAACAGAACAGTTTTTCTTAGTTCTTTTTTATTTCACAGAGTAGACACCACCTAAATTCCTAAAAAGAATTTTGTTCCATAAGTTCAGTCCATATTTACAAACATAGCGTAAAGTAAATTCAAGTTTGAATTTTAGTTGATAAAAAATTAATCTTTAGGCACAAATCATGATTAAGCAAGAAACCTTTTGGGTTCTTGCCTTTTGGTCAGCTTGGTTGAATTTATTTTGGGGAAGGATTTGAATCAGGAAGTAATGAGTAGGCCCTTGTATACTCCGGTCCTCTTATTACTTTTTAGGTACACATGGCTTATTACTATTACTTCTTTTTATGAAAATTCTAGTTTTTACATAAAATCTTAACACATTTTGATGTTAGCATAGCTACATTTAGTGTGATCATAGTCTAAAATGCTAATGACTATTCAGGGAAAGACTGCACCATACAATCTAAGTTGTCTCTTTTCTTTTGAGGAAATGCATGTATAATGAAACAGAGACAAATTGCTTTTCACTTTTACAGTGCATAACCAAGACTTTTCTGTGCTAAAGAGATAAGCATTTTTGTTTCAGTTGAATTGGGGGAATTATCCGCGGTGAGACAAAAGCCTTGCTGTGTCTGTTCTGCTGAGTGGGTACAAGTCAGAAAATGGATTTGGAGTTGTATGGTGATGGATTGCTCTGCTTTCTAACCTGATGATGGGCCTGACTGACCGGTGAAACAGATCGGGCTGTGAAGGGGAGGGAGGAAATGGTGGAGTGGGGGGAGGTTGGGACCGGGGGGCCTCAGGCAGTGATGGATCTGTCGTTGGAGCTCACGCCTGCTCCACAGTCGGCCGCTCACAGTGGGCACTGATGGGAATCACCGGCCCTGTCTGTTGGCCTCCACTGTAGATGCCTCCATCCTGTTAGGACACGGTTACTGGCCATATGTTCAGTGTCACACCGCTTTACTTGAGTGTTCACATGAGTTGCAACAGGAATCAATGAGTAATGAACAGATGAGCTCTACGGATGAAAGACCAGAGAAGCCTAGATCTGTCCACTATAAAAGGCAGATTCTGTTTCTCAATTTCCACATTTTGGCAAAAAGAATGTAAGAGTCATGGTATTTTCAGAGGTGACCATTGTGTTAGTGTCTGTTTGATCTAATTTAATAGTGTGGCAAATTCTTCTGTTAAAAATTCTTTGTGTTACTGAGTGACCGTAACGGCAAAATAGAAAAGCTTGCTGTACTCAAGGTCAGATTGGTGAGGTCTAAGGCTTGTGCATTATGATTTAAACAAGAGAAGATACTGAAATAGTGTCCACCTATAAATACCCGGGAGTGTATCTGAACAACAGTCTGGACTGCTCCATAAATACAGCACTTTATAGGAAAGGCCAAAGCAAATGGGTGAGCTTTGGCTGTTCTAGCTAAGAAAGCTAAGATAGGCTTTTAATGTAAACAATAAACTGCTGCAGATGTTTATCAGCGGCAATGGTCTCAGGACAGGAGAGCATAGAAAACTTGGAAAAACTAATAATTCTTACTATACTAGCATACTATACTATACAGGTGTTGGAGAATCTAGTTAAAGTAGTGGAGCAACAAACACACAACAGGATGCCATACTTCACAACATAGACCTCTGCTTGGATTCAGCTTCTGATCAACAGAGGGCAGCCAGTGGACGGCTTGTGAGCTGCAGGACAGAACAACTGGAAGACACCTAAAAACGGAATTTTACCATTGGGATTAATAAAGCTATTTTAGATTTAGAAATTATTGGAAAGAGTTTACGCTTGTTAATGTTGAGCTTGCAGCCTGAAAAACTCCTGAAATGAATGCAGCAATAAAGCAAAAGGAAGTAATTCAGCTGGATTTGAGACTTAGAGCAGGGGATGGCAGTAGCTCAGTGGGTAGAGCAGCCATCCTTCGACCGACGGGTTGGCGGTTTGATCCCCACTTGAAACATCCCAAAACATCATAACATCCCGCTCTCCCCTACAGTACATACTGTCGTTGTGTCCTTGGGCAAAACACTTAACCCACCTTGCCTCCAGTGGACAGCTGAAACACTGGTAAAGCGCTTTGAGTGCCTACAAGGTTGGAGAGAAGCACTATATATATATATATATATATATATATATATATATATATATATATATATATATATATATATATATATATATATATATATATATAGATAGATAGGTTATTTGTGAGAGGCCCTGTGATTCCGCATACCGTATGTCCTGGGGCTCTATGGCCAGGTCAAAGAGCATGTGGCTCAGGGGGCAACCTTTGTGGATGCCACAAGCTTAGTTATATTTTTGATAGAAATTAGAAAAGGATTAGCTACCAAAAATATTAATAATAAAATTGGTACAAACAAGATGGTTTTGGCAAATAAAAAATTATATTTGTGCTGTCAGTGAATGGGTACAGAAGTGTCCTCACTGAACCTCTACCTGTCAAGAATAGCATATAAATTGCTACAGCTTCAAAACTTTACGATAAGAAAAAAGCATGTGGCCATTATAGACTTAGGCATTATTTAAATGGGTATTAGGGAGTTACACACAAGGGCTTTTATTTAAATATGTGACGGCTTTAGCCTTTTGGCATTCTTCTCCATCTGCTAATGGGTGGTGCTAACACACAGTAGACAGATGCTTAAAGATGCGTGCAAATTTTAGCTTACATGCTTAGACTGTATAAAAAGATAAGAAATACTTTTGTTGCTGCAGTGAGCTTGCATCTTTTTGATAGCGTTGCTGAGAAATGTGCTTGATGACTTAAGATGGACAAGAGAGGGTTTTTATCAAATTAAAGGTCAGTACAGGTCCACACTGAAGTCTACATCTCATCAGTATAACCTTTATTAGTCTGGGGCCCAGTCTAGACAAAAGCCTCATGGACTTAATTTAAATTTGTTTTTCAAAATGGCCAACAGGAAGGGCCATTTGTTAGTGTCTTTTGAAACTACATTTGTGTTTTCAGATCTGTAGACGCTTTGTCAGGGCCTTCCGCAGCACGTATAAATCACTCTCCCCAAACTGGATTAGACCAACATTGTCTGTTTTCTAAATCAAGTTTGTTTGAGAAATTCAATTCACTTGACCACTAGAGGTCATTTACAGAACGGTGTCAGCTGATGTTGTATCATCCAGGCCACAAGTTCTGCATTGTGGGATTTTTTCAGCAGTCAACAGAGTACCCTTACAGCCTTTGTGCATTCTTCACTTGCTGTCACCTCACATGTGACGCATCCTAATCACAGGTTACCATTGGCCCTTTTGTGACTTGTTACAAGAGTTTTTTATAAACTGATATTACCCTTATAACCTATTTACATTTATTAGTGTTTTGTAGGGGGCTCTAAAATGAGAAACCCTTTGTAAATGGGCTATTACTTGGTTATTAATTATTTGGATGAGACTTGACTGACTTAAATAGGCTTCTATAGGTTATAGTGCCAAGCAACTGGTCACTTACAAAACTGGGTAATTCCCAAGAGGCCGATATTGTGGCTCTGTTTTCTGGGGATGACTATTCCCATAGGACTGAAAATATGGCAGAGACTGTATATGCATTTTGACACGTAAAAGGGAACAAAAAGCCAACATTGTCTTTAATAGTTTGTCCAGACATACACCTGTTTACTGTGGTGATATTTTCCTCTCATCTTTAGAGAAGCATGTAAGGGAAACATTAGAAAATCCCTGCACAAATGGAATCATAATGGGAACATGTGGGATTTTTTTCTCCAAGCCTCTGACTGTCGCTGTCACTCTGCAAACAAGCTCAAATGTACTAACACAGAAGACCAAATGCAAACTTTTAACACACGTGTTTTGTGGAGACGTTTTGAGTAAATGACAACTGTGTCACTACTGTCAGGCTGCTGGATGGTAGAAGCAAATACAGTTGACACAAAAATGATGTTGCATATAACACTCGCCCACCCTCACAACATATAATCTACCTGTGTAAATAGTTATAATTGGGAATGTATTAAAAAAGAATTGGGAAAAAATAGGTGGTCTAACTAAATAACCAGTCAATTCTCCTCATTACCCAAAGTAATCAAACTGATCATGTAACTTTCTTAGGGGCGTATAATGAGTTCAAAAGATACATGTTTAGCTCAATATTTCTGGCGATGCAAACTAAATGTATCAAGAATACATACAGATTTTGAAAAAATAAATTATACATTTGCATGTTCTAAGCCGTTAATATTTTCCATGATAACTGTATGTACAAGGTTTGAACTTAATTCGTTTTTAGACATGCTGACAGCAGACAGCACCAAACTACAAAAAATAGTCAAAGAATGTTTGAATAAGGCCAGTGAACCGAAAATTATTATCAGATTTTCTTAGTAGAGGCCATTGGGAGCGAGCTGTAAGAGTGGGATGGTGCAGTACGGGTCAAGTTGGTTCTGTATGTTTATTAAAAATACATCAAATTGGAAGCAAACTTAAAAAATATAATAAATGTGTTTCCATTAACTAGAATAAAGAAGTGAGAAGTGAGATGCAGTATGGCAGGGCGGAGATATAGCATTGTACTGCTGAGCTAAAGATTGTTTCCATTTCATCCGCAGGCTCCTGTGAGAGTACGGTCACTATTTTATGTCGGACTTGTGTTTAATGCTGTCTAGACCAGTGTTTCTCAAACTATATATCAATGGACCCAGTTTTCAAAGACCAAATGATTTGTGGCCTAATTTTCTTTGGATTGTTATGTGTTTTGTATTTTCTCTACATTAAATACCCATTGACTTTTACAAAAAAATGTTTGTTTATTTTTGGCGACACAAATAATATTTTCTGCGGTCCTGACCCAATGTTTGGGAACCACTGATCAAGACAGTGAATGCCTTGTTTTTAATCTAGGAAGCTAAAGCTGTAAACTTTGACTATATCTTAAAGCAGAAACAACTTTGAGTTTAGAGAAAAAAGTGTTTTTTCATCTCCCTGTAAATGCATTAGCTTACATGAGTATTATTTTTATCAAAGCACTGAGCCAAGTAGAAATCCATATTATTGGAGACATAATAGGTAACAGTAGGCATTTTGCAGCTCTCACTTACAATCTTTTTCTCTACAATTGAGTGAATAGTTCCTACAATTGATCCTGAATTTCCCCACTGGGATAACCTCCGCTTTAGCTACTGTATGAGGCAAATTGCTAAGAACTGGACCAAATCCAAACACACTTAAATACAGCTTATCCCAAATCAATATGTTGCGTGCTGGGCATTGTGTCCTTCACTGTGTCAGTCATGATGGAATTGACCAATCAGTGATCTTATCTGTCAGCAGCACTACAACTGACATGGCATCATTACTTATATCATCACGGCCATATTGATTTTTAGGATTCTATTTTTTGCGGACATCTCTGGGGAAAATCGGCCTGAAGGTGAGTGTTTTTGACAGCTGTCCATCACAGAACAGTGTCAGTGCTGGGAGAAGCCGTCTGCTGCATCGTGCCTTATCGGCCCTTTCTCATTTACGGCCGCTCTCAGTGTGCTCGTGTGCTTATCGCGCTCCCTTCACACTCGCATGAATAACACGGCTTATCACACTGACCCCGACTTTAGAGACCCCCCTACTCGCATTATTCCTTCCCAGGAAATGCACCTTACCTCCCTTATTGTTTGGGATTTTTTTGTGCATTTTTCACTCCTCTTATCATCCCAGTGCCTTTGCGCAGCTGAAGCCAACAATTGTAGCCATTTGTTTTAAAGACAATGCATGATTAGACAAATATTGTGTGATATATTGGAAACACCACGCAAACCACATCACCATGTCTCTGGCTAATATTATAACAATGGCAAAACAATTAATTATGTACCAAAGGTTATTTCGCCAAATAGTTTTAACCATGACTACCATCTGTTTTATTCATGGAAAGAAAGATGCACCACATTTGAAATTTAAATCATGAGTGTTTCCAAAGACCCAAAGGTGTCTATCTAAGACTTCCATGAGCCTTATTTCTAAATAAGTCTATTTCTAAATAAATCTCCAGAGGCAAGTTTAATAGTAAATCTGAATTAAATAAAAATAGTAGGTAAAATGATTTTTCGAATGGTCAGAAGCCGCAAAAGAACAGTACAATTGCAACAAAACAAAATGAGGAAGCATTAAACAAGGTTACAAATAATAAAAAATATAATTTTTTTCATCAATTATTTGCTATATTGAAATGGACATACTAAATATTTTAGAAATCCATATTTAAGGTAAAGTAACACACCCATACAATTTAGGGCTGCGCAAAAATATATTAAGCCTATTACTTCCTTTGGTACTTGCTCCATCCGCTAGAAAGTCTGTGTAGGATAACATGTCTAATTGAGTCTGCACGTATTTGTTTGATGATGTTGCTTGTTACAGGTCAGGTCATCCTCCATGTAGGATCCATATTTTGTAAAACTTGATTCATTCACTAACTCCAGTCAGGCTCAAGAGTTACATAAAAAATGTGTTGGTTGATTTGCACTTTCTGGTATTGTCCTAACAAAAATAGGGTAAAAATTGTAGCAGTCGTCACTTGGTGGCATTGTGTGTTCATATGTGCAAGAATTCCTTTTAAAATGCTTTTGGATCAACATTTCAATTTACGGCAAGACTGTCGTCATGTAAACAGCCTGTGGTCAATGTGAAAAGGAAATCCATGCAGGCTGCTGCTCAAATACACAAGGTAAACACATCCATATGCGCTTTTTGCTGTGTACGGTTCGTCTTCAGAGAGCTCCCGGCACACATACTGTAGATTGTACATTCTGCTGGTGAAGGGGGCAGAAAAAAATGCACACTTATGGGTTAGCGTTCAGTCATCCTCTCTAAAGTGGCATGTGTTTGCTGGTGTTTGCTTCTCACGCAAAGGCTGTTTGTACTATTTATCAGTGTTTTGTCAGTGTAGCGGCTTATGCGGCAGGACAGCGAGGCAAATGTATCAGATGAGCAGCAGAAATTCCATCACACAGCGGGCCTGATAGAGCAGATACAGGGAAATGAGAAAGTGGCATTCTACACTGTTTGCTGTGAGGAAGTGGTGAATAATGCTATGATAGAAGGAAAGACTCACTCAATTAAAAAACCTTCTCAATATCTGTCTGGCTTTTGTAATCCTGAATTTTGTATTTCCACCTCCAGCCTCAAGATCCATCATAAAGCTGTGGCACAATGTCTGTCAATGTACACCATCGCATATAGCTCATGAAGATGATTAGAAAATAAAATAACTTTTGATTCGTTCTACTGGAATCTCTTAAGACTTTGAGTGTGAACCGGTCGGGATGACAACTCCAAGTTTGAGGCCATGGTTCTGTTAGTATTTAGTATTAAGATTCCTTAGCTACACCCTTGTAACTGTTTATAATTTATTTGTTCAAGTTTCATTGCACCCATTATTAGGACCACCTTATGTGTTGAAAGCAGTTAGGACCAGTCGGTTACTGCCGGCTGGACACATAATGGGCAAAAGTACTGATACAATGGCAGGAAGGGCACACATCTTGCGTGATGTGTGGCCGAAGGTTATGACATTTTTTGGTATTGAGTTGAACATCGACACAACTCGTTGGATGATGTTATGTTACTGTCATGTTGTGTACCAGCGCTGTACTTATACAAACACTTGTACCAAAAGAGCCGGGAGAGATTGTTTCGGAGTAACAGTTCATAGTCGGAAAAGGGTGGAGTGTTACTTCCAGGTTGCATGAGAATTCTTAGGTGGAGAAGTTCAGGGCCTGTGCCAAAGTGAAGGAAGTTGATGTAGTATCTGAAGGCGAAACATGTCAATCCCCCTGCTACTCTAACCTTTTCATGAGCTGAACGGGATGATGAACGGGAGAAGGCCCTGGGCCGAGCTAGGACACGCTGGAGGGACTATAAGGAGGGACTACTCGCATGGCTTGGGAACACCTTTTGTATAAAACGCTCAGAAGAGCTGGGGAAAGTGTCTTGGGAGAGGGAAGTCTGATTGTCTTTGCTTGGACAGTTTAAGGCTCATTTATATGCCATGTTTGATATGCGTTTGAATATGGACAAACTCTGTACTCATTTGGTCCATACTTTGGTTTATTTTCCAAAAGCTTACGGATACAGACCAACAGAGCAGTACCTGTCGTGTCCGTAGGGAACAGTGGTAAACTGGTAGTCAGAAGTGGTAGTCAATAGAGGAATTAATTGAGGAAACTGTGCAAACTACAACGTGACTTAACTTGTTAAAAGCCTGCTCATACTTTTGAAAGTGTTGAAGGTTATGTTTGTTGTCAATTTTCTCAATCTACAGTTTATTTAACATAAGATGTTTATAAGTGACGTATTTCAATGATTATGTTAGGGAGCAAAAACAAGCCTTTAGACCCCATGATCAAATTAGGGTGACAACACATGTCTGAAATTACCATCACGTTAAAACAGTCACATTTGTAAGACCCCTGTCCCATGTCCTGGGGGACATCTGCAAAAACAATAAAATGTTCCAGTTTTCCCTTCTGTCTGTCCCAATTTGGTTTGTTTTTTTAGCGTCAAGGCCAATTATAAAGCCAAAGCAGTAAACCTCATTTGTCAGTATCTCTCACCGTTTCAGTCTGTCATCAGCCAAAAACAAAGTCGCCATTTACTATCGAGCTTAAGAAACAATTCAATTGTTTGCTTTAAGAAAAGCACATGTGTGCGACAGGCAGTGGTTAGCACTCCCCAGCCGACTTGAACATCCTCGGCCAACTCCGGCCTTTCAGTAAGGCGACTGCATGTCCTTCCTGTGTTACCATGGCTTTTCTCCGGGTACTCTGGCTTCTTCTTACCATCCAAAGTCTAGGTCAATTGGCAACTCTAAACTATCCAGGGTGGACCACGCCTAAGGGCCAAAGTTGCTGGGATAGGCTCCAATCATCCTGAACCCCTAACAAAATCAATAAATGAATGAATGTTTTTTTCCATTATGGTTCTATCCTTTGATTTGTGTAGATAAAATTAAAGTGTCACAGTTTTGAGGTTGCAAAATCTGGTCACCATAAGTCTGTTAACTTCTTTATTCTGTTCTAAGTTAGGTACTTGACTTGTTTGTCGCATATTTGTCCTCATTTACAAACAATGTAAAGAGCTCACGCTATTTGCATTCATTTGAACCCAACACATGTTCATTTGAGTGATTAAAAACAGAAAAGGTGTGAAAGGTTTGAAGATGAGTGACACAGGTTAAGTCTTCCTTAAGTTGTGTTAGTTTCTGTCTGAATCCTAAATCCTGTTACAGAACTAATCATAAGCATTTTAATTAAAATGTTACCCCACACGAGGAAAACACAGGAAATAAATCTTTGTATTTTGTTTTTAAACATGTTTTAATTTGAACCTGCAAATTAAAAAATAACAGTTAATTATTGGCAACAGCTAATGCTAAAGAAATGCTCAGTGCGTTTTCCCTTGTTCCTGTTTTCAGAGGAATGACAATAGAGATCAATTATGACAGGAATCTTTGTCATATTTGTTTAACAAATATGTTTTGGCTTGAGTTGATGGTTTTGTATTTAAAATGTTCTCACAGATTTATGAATGAGTATTAAAGGCATAATTTGCAGGATTCCAGGCTGTTGTCAATAAACCACCAGGTTCTGAGCTTTAGCTTTGGCCGCTTCTTTTTTTTCCTTTTGTCTGTGAGCTGTGTTGGTGAAATCTAAACACTCAAACATCCTCCTCATGTAAACAAAGAAAAAAAATACAGAAAACAGTGGCTTACTCACATTTATCTCCATATTGTTTAAAAGCTGTAAATGTTGAATAAACAAGACTTTACTTTGAAGAGTTATATTTAACACATATTCTTTAGTTTAAATTTTTCAGACACCTCACAGTGAGAAAAGTTAACTAAGCGGATCTCGGCTGATTTTAGTTGAAGAACCCTGCTCTAGAGAAACTCTAGATCTTTGTAGCTGAACATATGCGTTGACGGTTTTAGAGTTTCTAAGGCACGTCCCTTTGGTACCTCTTGTCATTTACTCTTGCCTTGTGAGGACGGTAGGTCAGAGATCAAACATGCCTCCATTACACCTTGGCAATGACCACAAGCTTGTCAGACAAATGAAAGAACAGCCCACAGCAGTCTAAGTTTCCATCACGTCTGCAGAGTGTGTGCCAGACCGGCTGAGACCCCCCTCACCGCAGGCTCTGGAAACCTGAACGAGTCCAGAGCTGTCAGAGTCGTAGATGAATGAGGCTCAGACAGATACCTGCGAGGAGCTTTCCCCATCACTGCTAATTGATTTGATAAATGTGAGACCCACTCCAACTGACAAACGAGGACTGAGACCGAGAGACATACCACACGATGGAGCGACACCTGCTTGAGTCTGCTCTCAAGGACTTATTCACCTCTGACTCTCCAAAAGAAACTCACCTGGGCATCTGCAGAAAAGATTCACCTTAAACTAATTTAAATCTACAGACGTGCTGTATATTGCTGCTTCTTTTTGCATAGGCATTTCTGTACATGTGGTGAAAAGGTAGGACAGAATGGTTAGATACAAACTTATGTAAACTGTTTGTATCCCACCAGACTCTGTCTGAACCTCACCAAACATGACAAGTGTGAACGCACCCAAAGAATAAAGAACAAAGAAAACTGGTTTTAAAATTGAACCCCACTCACTATATGTACCTAATAAAATGCACTGATTGCAAAAGGTGTAGGGTAAAAATCTATTGATTGTACATATACCTAACTGTATTTAATTTTTGTTGTTATTATATATTTTCTATATTTGTAGAGCTACAGTGACAATCAAAATCTTTGTATGTGGTCACACAAACAAAACAGAATAACTTTTAATGGCAGAGGAATAGTCAGAGCAGATACATTATAAATAGGAATAGTATGAAGAATAGTCTGAAATCTTCTTCATGTAAGGTAATGAAGCCTAATGAATAGCAGTCAGCAACACGCCACACAATGATTTTGTGAGTAATGAGACCAGAGTTACATAAAGCCGGACACCCTTTTCCTCACACAACATCTCCAGTAGCTGCACATTCCACAATAAAACCGGGTTTGTATCTGCGACTCAGCTAAAATGTAAAAACTATTTGACTTTAACTCTCCAGTTAATGGCTCAGGCCGTAAAACCAGAGGAAAAAAATCTCTTCTGGAGTTAATTGAATGTGTTTGCTGGTGCACATTTCTCCAGTCAGCATAAATGCTCGGTTTAGCAGCAACAGCAGAGCAGGATGATAGGGGAATATTGGACTGATAAAGTGAGTCCGCTTAAGAGCACGACGCAATTCTCCATTTGACTGACAAATCCTGCATGCAGGGTCTGTTTTGGGATAAACACAACCACACTATACAAGCCACTGTAGCTTCTATAAACAGCTGCCAACCAGTCTCTGTGATTGTGATAAAAATAGATCTGTTTCACCAATGTGAAATCAACACCAGTAAGTCAAAAGTAGTGGACATTTTTCCACCAAAGCCCTTTTCACACATCTCTAGAGGATGTCTGGAGATTTGCCACCAAACTTTCTTCTGAACTGTTCATAAATGCAGCAAACGTCTGGGGAATGTCTGCAAAACACATATCTCAGGAGAAAGTCCGAGTTGTTTTACTGACTAGTGGGGCTTGGGCGAAAGTTTGGGAGAAGAGTGACACTTAATCACAATGCACTAATATCCATAATATAAACATATTAACATATCAATAAAGTGAAAAGACACAAACAACCCATAGAACGTGTCTGTGCTCTGCGACTCCGCTTACAGCTCCAGCCATATAACATCATTTTAACAATTACTATTACTATTCAACATTATTGTCATTACACATAAAAACATGGTAAGGAAATGCAGTTTAGCATCTAATCAGAAGTGCAATCAATATATACAGTATGTGCAGTATGTATAGTTAAGAGAATTATGAACAGGTATGGGCAATGTAAGAGGTGAGAATAATTAAGCATTCAGTAGGGCAAATACATTTGTAGTATGAACACATGTACAGACGTGTTATACAGTATATACAGTATACTGTTTATACAGATTTTTAGAGAACAGATATACAAACTGCTAGGAATATATACTCACCTAAAGGATTATTAGGAACACCATACTAATACTGTGTTTGACCCCCTTTCACCTTCAGAACTGCCTTAATTCTACGAGGCATTGATTCAACAAGGTGCTGAAAGCATTCTTTAGAAATGTTGGCCCATATTGAGAGGATAGCATCTTGCAGTTGATGGAGATTTGTGGGATGCACATCCAGGGCACCAAGCTCCCGTTCCACCACATCCCAAAGATGCTCTATTGGGGTGAGATCTGGTGACTGTGGGGGCCATTTTAGTTCAGTGAACTCATTGTCATGTTCAAGAAACCAATTTGAAATGATTTGAGCTTTGTGACATGGTGCATAATCCTGCTGGAAGTAGCCATCAGAGGATGGATACATGGTCAGAAACAATGCTCATGTAGGCCCTGGCATTTAAACGACGCCCAATTGGTACTAAGGGGCCTAAAGTGTGCCCCCACATCATTACACCACCAGCAGCCTGCACAGTGGTAACAAGCCATGATGGATCCATGTTCTCATTGTGTTTATGTTAAATTCTGACTCTACCATCTGAATGTCTCAACAGAAATCAACACTCATCAGACCAGGCAACATTTTTACAGTCTTCAACTGTCCAATTTTGATGAGCTTGTGCAAATTGTAGCCTCTTTTTCCTATTTGTAGAGGAGATGAGTGGTACCCGGTGGGGTCTTCTGATGTTGTAGCCCATCCACCTCAAGGTTGTGCGTGTTGTGGCTTCACAAATGCTTTGCTGCATACCTCGGTTGTAACGAGTGATTATTTCAGTCAAAGTTGCTCTTCTATCAGATTGAATCAGTCGGCCCATTCTCCTCTGACCTCTAGCATCAACAAGGCATTTTCGCCCACAGGACTGCCACATACTGGATGTTTTTCCCTTTTTTACATCATTCTTTGTAAACACTAGAAATGGGTGTGTGTGAAAATCCCAGTAACTGAGCAGATTGTGAAATACTCAGATACTCAGCCTGGAACCAACCATGCCACGCTCAAAATTGCTTAAATCACCTTTCTTTCCCATTTTGACATTCAGTTTGGAGTTCAGGAGATTGTCTTGACCAGGACCACACTCCCAAATGCACTGAAAGCAACTACTATGTGATTGGTTGATTAGATTCTTGCATTAATGAGAAATTGAACAGGTAATAATCCCTTAGGTGAGTGTATACAATAATGAGCAAAATTACAAAGGTACGTAAACTGGTACAAATCAAGCAGCTGCAGTAATATTAAATCTGTAAGTGAGATTGAAGCTTTTCAAATGCATGCACGCAGTGTGCTATTGTGTTCTTCTCATAGATGCAATCTGGTTATGACAGCCACATTGAAGTGCTTTTGTAAAATAAATACTAAGTGTCAAGGTCATATAAATTTGAAGCCACATGTCCACATTTATTGCGTTTTTGATTGACACCGGTGCACAACCAGAGCGTGGCACTTTACAAGACCCTCAGCTCCATAAAAAGCAGCTTCCAATCAGAACTAATTCTGTTATTGTGATGAAATTAGCACCAGTCATGTAACTACAGCCTGACTGTCCCCAGAGGAACGATTTACGGTGTTTTACATAAGCTCCATTTTTTAATCAGCAGCCTCAGGACTCAGTCTAATGAAGGATGCAGAGTGATATTCCATCTCACTGTTAATCAGCGCTAACCAGCGGCAGTTCACTTGGACTACTGCAGGATGAGAAATACTTAGCTATTTTGCATCAAAAACATTAGGATGTTTATTTTATAAGCACTGGTTTATTGACTCTGTAACTATTATGATGTTTAAATATGTAAGAACAACCCTATGTTCCCACATCAAGATTTATTTATTATTATTTATTTTTTTGTCTCCTGTGCGCATCTAAAAGCAGGATTACACAGAAAACTACTGCTCAGTAGAACGTAGAGCTGTGGGAACGTAGAGCTGTGGGAACGTAGAGCTGTGAGAACGTAGAGCTGTGAGAACGTAGAGCTGTGAGAACGTAGAGCTGTGGGAACGTAGAGCTGTGAGAACGTAGAGCTGTGAGAACGTAGAGCTGTGAGAACGTAGAGCTGTGAGCGTGGGGCTGTGAGCGTGGGGCTGTGGGAGCGTGGGGCTGTGAGCGTGGGGCTGTGGGAACGTAGAGCTGTGGGAACCTAGATCTGTGAGAACGTAGAGCTGTGAGAACGTAAAGCTGTGAGAACGTAGAGCTGTGGGAACCTAGATCTGTGGGAACCTAGATCTGTGAGAACGTAGAGCTGTGAGAACGTAAAGCTGTGAGAACGTAGAGCTGTGGGAACGTAGAGCTGTGAGAACGTAGAGCTGTGGGAACGTAGAGCTGTGGGAACGTAGAGCTGTGGGAACGTAGAGCTGTGGGAACGTAGAGCTGTGGGAACGTAGAGCTGTGGGAACGTAGAGCTGTGGGAACCTAGATCTGTGAGAACGTAGAGCTGTGAGAACGTAAAGCTGTGAGAACGTAAAGCTGTGAGAACGTAAAGCTGTGAGAACGTAAAGCTGTAAGAATGGTACCTCTATTTACTTTTAAATGCTTAGTACATGTTTTTGGTTGGTCATATTCTTAATATTTTTGGTGTAGTGTAGTATTTTAGCTGTTTTTATGGATGTACTGAGTCTCACTACTTCCTCGAGCAGCTGTATATTTGGCTCCTTATGACCGCCGCTGAGGCCAGTCTAACACGCTGGCGTAGCTTCTGTGGGCTAAGCTGGAATGGAATTGGCTTGCTCTAATCCTGCTCCTATTTTAGAAAGTTGGACCAAATCCTCGGTGGGAATCAGCGGGCTTCAGTCATCGGCAGAAATGGCCCATACAGCTAATTCTACAGCTGCTCAAAGGCTGCGGAAAATCAGTGGTTAACCAGCGCTGTGCTCCATCGACTGCTCCAAACACTGGGAGTGATTATGACAGAGTAGCGAGTGGCAAGATGCGAGTAAGGCATACTCCAGATGCACAAATCCCAGATGTCGCCAAATAAAGACAGCTGTTTCTGTATGGATTAGTAATGTGTCTCAATCACAACTCAGGAACAGTGAGTTAATACAAGCGGGTTGCATTATGTATAATATAATATTTTTGCTCCATTTGCTAATGGCAAACAAGGGTATATTGTTGTAATATTTCAAACCTCATCTCTGAATGCTAAGCTGGTCCTTTATGTTTCATACTAGGAGCTCCATAACAATACCGTGGCTTGTGCTACATAAATACTGGAACTGAGTTATGACTGATAGCATTGTCTTTCATTTAAAATACTTAAATGGTATTGTAGGTACTTTTATTTAAAATAAAGAAGATAAAAACTTGATTTTAAGTTTTTATTGGGGAATATTTATAGAGAATGTGACCGTTCTAATGGTATTCAAATGTAGGGGAATTGTTTTCTTTTTAATTCTAGCTATTTTCAGTCTCCTTAGTGGATTTGGGTCAGGAGTGAATCTTCTACATCACATTTGTTTGAACACTTTTTCTCAGTCTTTTAAGTGTCACACAAAAAAGCAGTAAGACTAAACTGAAATCAAAGATGATGCTAAAAGACAGAGAAAATAAAAATAAACTTATCCAAACTGGCGAACTTTGACTTTCAGATACTGCTTTAAAAGAACCACAGCTTCCCACGTCTATTTTAAGTGTGTGTCCTTTTCTCTGTCTGTTCTCTTTCTGAATTCACATCACGCAGTCTTAATTTCAAGTTTTCTCTCTCGCGAACATACTTTTTCTCTGGTAAGTGCAGCTGCTGACCCCCAGTGTGCCGTCGTGTTGAGTGATAACAGACCGTAGCCAATGCCATTTAAGGTTCAATCTAGCATTTAAAATCCACTCAGAGAGCCGAGTGCCACTAGTGGAAGCCATTCTCTCTAATCTGCATTCCTCCATCACATGCTGCGGAATTAATATACAGCAACTTGTGACGTTATCCATTGTGGGAACTAGCTCAAATTTAATGGAATATGTAAACCAAAACATTACTTCTTTAACAAATTGTACAGTAGATGAGAGAAAGTGTTCAAAATGCATATTAGAGCCCTGTATTAAACCTTTACTCATTATTGAACTCACAAATCTAGGGGTAGGCCTTGTTCTGCGTCTCTATTGTCATCTATAATGGTGTGCAAAATGTTAGTAACATTTAAAACCTATCACCTACAACCATCCAAATGCCCTTGACTTTAAATTGTTCTGTGAATGACTGTGAGAGTGAATGATGGTCTGTCTGTGTTAGCCCGTGCTAACAAAGGGCCATTGTCCAGGATGTACCCTGCCTCCCTACTCCCTGGACACTTCCTCCAGCTTCTCTGGGCAGAATACTGATGCACCAGAAACAAAGTCCCTCCAGGATGTCCTGTGTCTGTCATGGGCTCTCGCCAACAGCACTGTACAGTACCTTTTGAGTGCAAAGAGATTCAAATCACTTCTGTTAACATTAATGATTACATATTACCTATGTTATTCTTAACTCTGTAAAATATTGTGCTGGGTATTTGTGCCATGTCATTATAAGAAAATATTAAGAACATTTTTATGTAACTTTTGATGTGCCATTCTTGTTGCAAAAGTACACCAAAGAAATTTTTGACAGCAGGTGAGCCACAAAAAGGACTATACACTGGTTCTTATGCCAGTGGTCAGTGTTGTGAAGCCCCATAAGTCCAACATGCCCCCTGCTGCTGTCTTCTGTGATTAATGCTACAGGCTTCCCCCTGAAAGCCTCGCTGCAGAACAATGAGCATTTTAAGTGGACATTAATTGTACAAAAGGCCCGTCTTGTGCAGGACAATAGGCCAGGCCTGAACAGGCTCACGGCTTTTATTCAACTATCAGGTCTGTTCTTTCCGAACGGGAACATGCTGCAAATGTGCTTTATTCTCTTCCACTTAAGTGGTGATGTTCTCACCTTTAGTTTAAAAACGTCAAAGGGAAAGTAGTGTGTTTACTGTGAAAGTTGGATTTGGTTTTTATTATAGCACACATATCATACACACCAAAACCATTGCAATTGTATAACCAAGTCATATTAGAAGACTTTAGGAGACTATTATTCCATGCTGTGGAAATCAGTCCAATTTCTCCTGTAAGAATCTTTTCTGAAATAAAAACATGCATGTGTTCTGACCCAAGCACCTGTTGCAACAAAAACAAGAACTAGTTTTAGGCTTATTTTGACTTTAAATGTCTCTTTTAAAAGATAGACAAATAAGTAGTATTATTTTGATGTTGAAAACATACTTTTGAGAAGCGTGTTCAATTTTGTTACCACATTTCCCACAAAGCACCTTTAACATGTTATTGAGTTATTGATTATGAGTTATTGATTGTGTAGAAATGGTCTTGTCTCACAGTCCACTGCCCACAGACTACTGAACAGTTCAATGAAACACTTGTTTTATGAAAATGACTTTGTTGCTCTTTGTTTTCTCTACTGCTGCAGTGCGGCGTTTTAAACTGTCAACCTATAGGTTATTGATTTGGTTTCAGTCAGGGGATCAGCTGGCTTTGTGTATTACCATATACTATATTATCGCAATAAGAACACACAAAATATTAGCTTTTGAATTGATTCTTTTAGATTTGTAGAATATAATTGTACACATTGTATACGGTTGTGCTTCATGTAATGTGTTTTTTATTTATTTATTATTTTTAACCACCTGAGGATTCTGTGCAGATATGTGTCCCATCTCAGTTCCTCCTTCACATCGGCCAACAGCCTATTCCAAGAGCATGGCTGACAAGTGAGCAGCACGGCTGTACACTGTACAGTGATAAAAAGCTTTGATACGACAAATGTATGGCCGCTGGCTCTCTAAAGTGAATCCACCACATCTGATATGGAATTAGAGGCCAATTAGTGGTCAGGTAAGGGATCCTGGAGCTGTTTGATGAGACGGAAAGACAGGCGTGAAATCCCAGGCTGAGCGTTCACTTAGCCAACCCACTACCCTCGGGCTTCAGACGGGACACGGCCCTTTGATTTCCCATTAGCAGCCGGAACGGAAGAGTACGGGCCTAAACCTACCTGGATTATGGCGTTCAGAAGAGAGTGCTTGTTTTCTACCCAGCAGTACAATACAGTTCAGTATGCCATGGTTTAGAATGATAACCCTGATTAGACTCCGCTGGTAGGTGTGGAGTTGGGTAGAAAATAATTATAAAGCATAATACCTTTAAAGATATTTTTGTGTATAGTTGCATTACAATCACTTTTTACATTTGTTAATGTTGGAAACAATGGACCTTTAAAACTCTGGAGAAATCTTTTTTTTTTTTATTTTAGCTCTATAATTTTAAGTGGAAACACCAAGACCCATTTCCCCTGGGTTTGTTTATAGGAAAAAGTGTTTTCTCTGTAGGGCTACGGTAACTGTCCACATACAAATACTACACACACCACCTTTTATAAGTCGTCCTTATTGTAATGGAGCAATTTCCCCTGTTTTCATCATGTTTACAGAATGTATTGAACTACTCTAAATAATTGTAAAGTTACCTAGCAACTAGGGTGTCGTCTTCACAGACTGAGCATGTGTCCATGTGAACATGTTTACATTATATTATTCAGGCATCTTGAAAGATGTTGCCATTTATTATCTTTCAGTCCAGTGAATGTTGTAATTCTGCAGTTTACAAAGCTAAATGTGTTTGATTTTAACAAGACAAGACTTGGTTTAAAGAAACACTACTGTTGTCTTTTGTTGACGTTCCTAAAGAAGAGACATAGTACAGTACGTTCACTTTGTAATCTTTTGACAATGGAAACACCCCCAAAAAACATGCAAAACCTACCACTTGTTTGACTAAAGTGTAGGCCTAACCCTTTTTTGTCAGACCATCAGATAAATTCTAATCTCAAACGAGGAGCAGTTCATTTGAAGCTCAAGCTCACATGTACTGCGTGCTGCGTGGCGGGCTTCATACTGCTCTGAGATCAAGGTAAACCCTCAGCTGTCAATGGAGTAAGAATGAACCTCAGTAGTGTTCGAGAAGGGTGTTGGCCAGCAGGCTTTGTACAGAAGCAGCTGGTGGAAATTTAATTGGAAAAGAGTGATAAGGCTGAAAAAAAAAACATCACTAGGTTGCTGTTTTGTTTCCATTAAAACACAGTGGGAATAGTTAAGAATAGATAAGAGTGATTTATTACGTCTATATATCTATTAGTATTGTCATTTCTCCAACAGCTAATGGTTTATTAATGAATAATATGAAGAGTCAAAAACAAAAAACAAAGACTTGGACTTCCCAGTACCATTTCAACATGTGAATATCATCCGGATTTTAGATGGTAAGCCAGTGTTAAAGAAACCCAGTTTAGTTTCCTGCAGAAGTCTAAAAGGAAAAGAAGATACTGTAGCATTTTTAGGCTCTATGCAAGGCCTGGTTTGCTCCTTTCCATGATTTTGGAGTAAATTTCTGCATCTTTGGGGGAGCTGTCTTAATTAAATTGTCTTACCTCTGTCTCTGCCTCTGTTTCTACCTCATTTAGCACTTTTTAAGACAAGATGGCATACCCTTCAACAAAAAAAGAACATCTGTATGTTAAGTTTTTCTTTACGGCAACTGTACAGGCATGAGCTCAGCCTAGTCCAGTAACGAATAGCAAAGAAACATGCAGGCCATGGCAACATTAATACAGTAAGAAAAGAAACATGTACTGCACAGTTTGTGCAAAACTACAGCCACTCTCGTGGTTAACACAAATGGTCATTGTGTTTCCTCATGTTGGCCTTAATATTCTATTTATTAGGTTTTGCTACGTCAAATAGTCACCTGTGAGATGCCCTATTCATCTTTCTTTCCACCCATTTTACCTTGTCTTTCACTGTAGTAACTGTTTACATGACTTAAAAAACGTAAATTACCATGTTTTCCAGGGCACAACAACTGTATATTGCAGCAAATGACATTCTGAATAGTTCCTTTCAATGCTCACTTTTCATGTGGGATATTCTTGTCTTTTTTAACATCTTACCTTGTCCTAAAAAGTCAACTTGTGTCGGCACTGTAGTGCATGTTTGTGAGGTGGTCCTGCTTAATTCTGAGACGCGAGGTAGTAATAGAGGGGTGTAGCAACCAATAATGTACACAGCCAATAATGTAATACCTGCCAAAAACATAATCATTTTGGCCATTTTAATTGTAATAAAGCCAATAATGTAATAGCATTTAAATAACTTAATAATTGATTCGAATATTGGCAAAAGATTATTACCTTATCGGCTCAAAAATGTTATTACGTTATTGACCGGTTGCTACAAGGCATAGTTCCCATGTTAGCAGTAGCATTACGTGCTTCTTATACATGGCATTTTGTTGTGTAGTCTTACCCTCCTTTTCCCTTTACCGTGCCTTTGTCCTTTGAATGGACAATGGCCCCTTTTGCATTTTTTTTGTGAATGAGATTATGACATTAAAACATTTTATTTTGGGTCCGGACCATGTCCAGAACTGTCCTACTACTTGGATACTGGGATATTGTTGAGAGAAATATCACTTAAAAACAACCGAGGACTTGAGTTCATATTAGTCCTGCTAAAGAAAACAGTCTTGACAAACACAGAAAAGAACAAATATTGCTTGGTCAGCTGACCAGAGGAACCCACAAGGCTCTCATCTGCATTTTCCAGCAGCTCCAGTGTTTGTACATGAAAAGCTTAATTAAGAAGTGCGCAGTGACTAAATGTGCATTAACTCAACCGTCCCGCCCTAATGTCACCTCATGAACTAAAAATCAATAACAGACAGTAGCAAAGTAACAAATGCAATTACACTGAGCCGATACTCGCCGCTGGACCACTGACCTCCCACCAACCACATCCCCACGTCTCAGCTCAGTTACCCCCCTCCCTACACGGCACTGCACCTCTTATATGATATTGATTACAACTTGTCATAGTTTGAGATGAGGTCCTCTGGGGTCAGTGGAAGCAAAAAATGGATTATGGATTATAGCCTTAATTTTATTTCAGGCAACGGCGTAGTGCATAGCAATGAGAGAGGGTTTTCTTCAGTGATGTTGGGGCCTGTTCCTATATACTCTCAGGGTGAGACGCCAGCACAAGCTCCCGGCAGCATATCCTCGCCAAAGAGCAAACTTCATTATGGGAAGAAGAGCAAATCAAATACAGCAGCGCCCAGGTCTCCATCAAATAGAGATGATTTTATTTGTGCTGGGCCCACAGAGAAGTAGAGGCACGAGGAATAGGTGGAATGAGGTCGCCTTACTTCTGCAAATGTAGTACATTTGCTTAGTACAGTCTGCATAAATAAAGCCTCATTTCCAGTTGCCACAATGTGAACTATTGTTGTAACACTTAAGATAGGTCAGGTGCAGAACAAATATTCATTACTATTCTTTGCGCCAAAAGTAGTTTCTTGTGATGTAAATGTTAGAAAAAGTTCACCGCTCTTTTCTAAGAATTACTACTGAATTTTTGAAGAAGGTCCCAGTAAAGATAACAGCTGGACACAACTTACCTTAAGCTCTCAATTTCCTCCCAAAATCCCCAAACTTAAGGAATGGATAGGACGACTTGTACAGGTTCTACTGCACACTGCTGTAGAACTATGGAGAGTATCTTTAGTTTGAAGGGGATCAAACTATTTTAACTCACCTTTAAGACTAGTCTAGTTAAATCCAAACGAGGATTTATAAAAAGCCAGTCAGATATTATAATATTAATCACATACCTCTAAAACTACTATAACGACCTGTTTTAATAACAAACGTACTGACAGTCCAAAGAGAGTACTCAAATATTGCACATTGTATTACTGTTGTTAAATCACTGCAGCTAAAAGTCCATTTATTTCAGAGCTAGTTGCAAGGTTTTACAGCAGCCGCTTTCCCTTAGTCAAGCTTTTCCATTGTCTCAATGTTTGTATAGTTAGCCATTACAGGTTAATTACACTTTCTTTAGGGTTGGAGTTGTTTCAGATAGGGTTGGATAGTTTTACATACTGTTTTGCCAATTTAGCTTTGGTTAAATAGAACTGGTGACATATGCAGATGGATGCTGAATGAATGAAGGTCACAGGTTCAGGATTGGGTGTTGTAAGGTCCTGTTCACAAGCATCTTTAAGTTTGGCCAAATGAGGAGGGATAATTTGTTGCTGAAAAGAACATATTCTGAAAAACTCTTCCTTGAGATTTATTTCAGACAGTCTTCAAGGAGACTAGTCAGAGAAAGACTAGAAAATGTTATGAGATTAGGGTGTTAATGTGGTAACTTTGGGGTTAGCACTAGGTTTCCGGGTTTGAATTTATATCAAGGTAGATCTTTAAGAAGTTAAGCCACCAAGCTCCATGGCAAATGACTTGTTCTGTGCAATTATTTTACTTTATCTGACTAAACATATTCTGATCTACTCCAGCTCATTTTGAAGTGTCAGGGCTTAAAAGTCTGTATGAAGTTGACAGAAATAAAACAAGCGTGTAAAGTTAACATTAGATCAGAGTCAAAAATATCAAAGATATTGACAAGTTTAATGTGGCTCTCAAACCTGATCCTCTGTCAACTCACAGATAACAATCAACATTCTCACATCAAAAGCACTAATTGCATGTAAAGTAAATATATTTATATATATTTATTATACCAATTCAATCTAATTCCTTGTTAATTAAACTAATGTTGATGTGCATATTTATGTTGTTTTTTTTTTTCTCTTCATGCCATTTAATGAGTCATTCTTTGTTAGTCTCCAGCAGCAGCAGCGCCAACAGCTCATTATGAAAACGGATGCCAGAGCCCAGGCCTGAATGAATAATTCACTGATTTGTTTAAGAATAATTTTTCATAATGCAGACTTTAACATAGAGGAAGAGCAAGACTGGAGATACACAAGTGGTGGTTTTTAGACACATTATTCTAAGCGACACCAACATTTCAGTTAAAATGTATTTTCTTAATGCACGGAAATTAATAAACTATTATTATTTGTTTTTTGATGTTATGACGTATCTAAACAGATCTACAAATTTCATGGGGCTCTTAGACCTACTAAAACTGCACAGTGTTTGGGGCTGAGTTGATGCATCTTATTCCAATACTGCTAAGTCAAGCTTCGCATGACATCTACACAGTAAATTTGTCACTGGGAGTTTTCTCAGACAGCAACTTTCTGTGTCATTCTCATAAATGTCTGCAATGCTGTTTCATGAATTTGTTGAGGCCAGACTTTAAACAGTTAAGATGTTCTTTTTTATGTAAAATGTAGCAAGTCGCAAAGGTTGTTAAATTAAGATGTCTGCCTTGTTTAAATATTGTCTTGTGAAATGGAAACTCCCACTGTTATATACAATATAGGCAGTTGCAAAGTCACTTTTTTTCCAGACATAAAAATGTGCTGCAGACCTTTAGAAACCGTGGATAGCATAGTTTTGCACCAACAATAGTATGTTTTTTGTAATGGCGCAACACTTTTGTATATTTGGACATTTCTGTAAGTTTTATATGTTTGTTTAAGAGTTTGTTGAATAAAGCATGGTGTTGCTCATGTCCCAAAATGTTATGTTACTCCAGTGTCAACACCTGATAATTGATATTAATGCATTTGTTAGCACACCCATCTACCCACTATCACCACCAGCCACCTCTGTTAATAAAGATGATACAATATCACAGAATCCCTTCCATGGTGCATAATGAAGATATTTGCTGCTGTTTCCTGCCATGATATGGACAATTGAGCTATAAAACATTACTAAATGTGTTTGGTATATGTTGGGGTTGTCCAGATTTCCAACATATCCTGTGTACACATTCTTTAGCAATAAATGGTGCAGTTAGAAGCGAGTGCCACAGTAGGAGCAGTACTTTTGCGCTGGGGGACTTATTGCTCCACTTACTTTACAAACTGAAAATCTCATTAAGTGTGACACTGCAGATTAGTTGAGAGGGACCAAAGTGGAAAGAGAATGAAGTCAGATGAAGGGGCCTGCGAGGGGGGCTTTGGCTGAGTTCGGCGTCATTAATTCAGTGCTCAAACAGCTCAGGGGGGAGCGTCTGGTAGGGTACGGGGGTGCTGATCAGAAGAGAGGCTGAGATGACAGGAGAACAGGTGCCCTTTTCCCTCTCCAAATACTTTTGCCTGTTAGAACCCCCCTCCTCAGGTCTTAATTGAGGTGAGGCGGGTATTCGGGCCATCTGCGTCGTGACAAGCTAAAGCCTGCTTTGATTTATGGCACCTCGGGACGCATTAGCTTCTGCCGCTAGCCTCCCAACTGTGAACTCATAAACGACTACATAGAATGGACTCTAAATTACAATATGGATGAGATACAGAAGGGTACAATGAACGTTTTTGTGCTAAAATGTGTTTTAATAAAAAGTGCATTGTATAAAATGTTGCATACAAGTGAACAAAACTGAACATAGTATAAATAATTTTTATTCTCTTTTTCATTTTATTTTTTTTTTATGAGTTTTTTTTTTTTTTTTTTATGAGGTTTAGTCATAGACAACAAAAAATTCAATCATTTGATATGGTTTGGTTGTTTAATGGCAGCCAGATTGTCTATTAAACACAGAGTTGCATCCAGTCAGGATCAGAATCAGTTTTTGTCGGTAACCCTTAACTTTAAGATCAGGCAAAAAATTGTATTAAGTGAACAGCCCATAACTGTTTACAATACTTATGGAGGACATCATAGCCACACATATCTTTAGCACATTGTGTAATATGCCATGATTTCTGTAAATTAGCTTTGTGCATGTGCTTTTGAATTCCATTTCACAAAGTGCTTTATTTGTTCGCAGTGCTATATAAAGAGGATGTGTATTTTCTATAGGCCGTAGAAATGAGTTTTTGCGATTATTCGATGCAGTAGTTGACTTCCTCTGTCTTTAAATGGAACACATGTAAAGAGGGCTCTTGGGAGGACATATTACCACAAATTTAACTTTCAAAAACAGACTCAAAGAGTTATTACAGATCATTGTCAAAGCTATAGATCCATTAATCCAGAAAAATGTGTACCTGCCAACATGGAGGAAGTGTTTACAAAGGTCCTTAAGTCTTTAGGTGTGAAAAAGAATAAAAAAAGAGACAGACTATTAGACACACATAGTACACATTTTCTCCCACAGAGCCAGTCCACCCTAATGAGCCGTCCATCAGTGGGCTTACATGACCATTAGCCGCTCCGCTACACCGGACTGTGACACCGCAGTGGCACTTAGCAGCTCTATGGCACCAGTAGTTGAACTGCCATCGCGCGGAGTGGCTGTTGATGGCTTGTAGAGGCGGTGTGTTTCACAGTTTCTCTCTCCAGGGAACACTTTATGAGATGTGGTCACTGAGACTGAAAATGTTTGGCCGTGAACGTGTTGCTCAATGTAGCAGAGCGGGGGAACACATCTGAGGGCCGTTTGTAATCGGTGTTGAGCACTAGTGTGTCGTTCGAACAGGATTTGTTTGGGGTGGCCGGTCCAAATGCAGTTTTGTTGTGTTTATTAAAGTTTCTTCGATGCTCAGTGCTTTTATCAGCCTTGCACAGCTCATGTTTAAACAGTCTACTTGCTTCTGATCTCTTCTCATTTGTTCTATTGGTCCAGATTGGCTGCTTTGGTTTTACAATTCCTTCATGTGGCTAAAGCCCATTAAACAGATGCAGGAATAGACTTTTTCATTTTTACAAATTTCTGCAAGTATGACACTGATTGCCTTTTTATTTTTCTCAATTGTCCTTGTATTTACAGTTCATGAGTATTTTATACAATATTATTCATTTTGCACTTAATTGTTAGATTGCACTGTAATAAATTGCTACACATCTTAAAGTTATGATAAGGTACTTAATGCAATACCATGCCATAAATACAAAAAAGTAAATATTTGATAATTGTAAATATAAAGTATGTTTGACTAGTACCAGTACAAGGACAGTCAAACATACTTACACTTCCTTAAAAAAACTGTGTAAAACGTAATTGTTTGTGCACATGATTATGATTACACATAAAGATGCTAGAAAAAGAAATGACAGATGTGAGAATCACCGGAATGTCCATGGAAATGAAAATAGATCCAATACAGAAGATCCTTGAGAAATACTTACCATAAAACACACCCTGCCTTATTCCACCTCCTCAGTGTTAACATTCCAACAGTTCCATTCACAAATGTTTAATAATTCACTCCAGTTAAATATTCAGTCATTTATACGGCTGTCATTGATAAAACAGTTGCATTATTTCACAAGATTGGGTTGACAACAAATCAATGCTTGTTAAATGAGAGCACCTTTGCAAGAAAATAGCATCTTGGCTTCAGCATGTCGTGGCTGATATAAACAGAAAATGAAGAAGCAGAAAACCCAGTGCACTCTCTTATAGAGTTAGAATGCCTTTATTGACTGCGACAGAGACACAATCATTTTTTCCAAACTGACCAATCATAATCTATATCATTTTAAAGTAAGAACACCTGATATCTGTTATGATTGTTCAGTGGAAGTTGTAGGGCGTTCCGGACTTCACTTTAACCTCATTGACATCACAAATTTAATCTGTTTTCATTTTTAGTGTCACCTTGTGGCCTCGTGGACTTGTGACGGATGATTACTGTTGGTTTGTGTGGATAAAGGTTTTTTTTTCTGGGGAAATATGAGCTTTTAAAAATACTCATGCACATGTGGACATAGACACTTTCTAAACAAACTTATGTGCATAACATATTTGTGGGGCTAACTCTGTAGAAAGAACATCTTTACAGCCTTGTTCATTATCAGCGTTCTTCCACTGAGCTGCACTGAAGGTTAATTGTCGATATGTTCAGTGTCAGTCCTCCTCGTTCTATTGAAAAAGACCAAGACCCTAATTTCTCTCCCTCTTATATCCTGCTTCCATTATACGGTTCTTTGCTTTGCTCCACATTGTGCTCCATCCTACATTCTTCTCACAGTTTCAGTTCAGGCGGCAGTGGCTCAGTGGTAGAGCGGCCGTCCTTCAACCAGAAGGTAGTAGGTTCGATTCCCGCTCTCCCCACAGTTCATACTGTCGTTGTGTCCTTGGGCAAGACACTTAACCCACCTTGCTCCCAGTGTCCGTAGCACTGGTGTATGAATGTGTGTGACTGTGGAGGTGTGTTTGGTGGTAGGAGAGGTTTGAGCGCCGTTTGTGTGGCAGCCCCCCTCTCTGTCTGCCCCAGGAGTGGATGTGTGTGAATGGGGTGAGTGGAAGCTCCAAAAGCTCTGAATGGCGAGGATGTTAGGAAGAAATAAAATAACATATAAAAAGAAGTGCTCAACTAATTGTACATCTTCCGGAGTTTAAGATAAAAAATGTTTTTTACAAACAAGACTCAGGAAACTAAGATATAACAATATATAATATGACATGCGGGCAGAAACCATGCCTGGTTAAGTGGGTACTGCAGGTGATCATGTTTATGTCCTTTGGTTTTTAAATTCATGTTCAAAATTATTATTATTAAATTTTTTTCATGATGGTTGATCGATCAATCTCGTCATTTCTGGGGTTAAAAGATATATCATTTTCTACAGCTTGTCTTGTTAATTGTGATTGGAGAGTATTTGAGCAACATTTATTCATTAAGCAGCCTTTTGTTTCTTTTAATGAAAAGTTGCTGTATTGTTTGGGCAACGTCTCTCTGATTTGTAGCTCTCTGATTATATAAAAAAGGAGTTTGACATGATTCTGCTACTCTTCAATCATGTTGGGCCTAAAACATAGTGTCACTCTAGTCCCAACTGTGATTGTTACTGTAGTGTATGTATATATATTCTACCTTTAAAGACCAATGCTTGCTCCAACCACAGATCTTGTTATACAACGTACAAGTGTTGTGACTTGATTTATTGTGCCTCTGCTCAGCTCTTGGCAATAACAGGCCACATCAATAACATGTGTGTGTTCACCAAAAAGCGACAAGTTAATTACAAGAACAAATGAGGGAAATTTTTGACTAAATTTCTAAATATAGCAGAGTGGTTTTGCTATGTATGGACACTACAAGAGAATATTTTCTGTGTGGGCTGTGACACGTGGAGAGATCTTTGCTGGTAGCTGTGTATTTGTTATGCAATCGTAGCTTAGGAAGTTTATTTCCTGTCTACCCTCAAAAATTCTGACTTGGTGGCCAGTCCAATGGATTAAATGACATTCCATATTCTGTTGTCAGTTGTTTAGTCAATTCTAATTGCAAAAATTGCAATTGCAAGAAGGTCACGTTTGGTCTGTGGTCCATGATGTGTGTAAAAACTGAATAATGCACTTCCCGTCACACATTCATCCTCACTAAATCCCATCCGGCCCAGAGAGGATTTTCTCCATAGACTGTAATGACAATAGGAACATTTGGATAACTGCTGACACAACACATACTAAAATTGATTATTATGTTTTAGGTTACTTTTCAATTCAACCCGGAATCTGTCCCTATATCTAACAGTAGTGGTTTGGTCTTGTATTTTTAATGCACAGAAATGACACATACTGGCATCATCAGTTTTAAGTATATTCAACATTTGCAGTACTTTTTATCCTTAGTCACAGATGTGGGTTTTAGAGAGAGATTGATCTACTGACTTTGAAACTGCACCAAAACAACTATAAACAAGGCCTTTCTCCAGAATCCCACTAGGTGGTGCTGTTGGCCCAAATGCTAATAAGCATTTTGTACTTTTGAGAAAGAAAAGTTACATTTTTGTTGCTAATTCATGACACTCTTGGGTTTTTCTGTGGTCCACTTGGGGTTCACACCTAAATTGAACTGTACCAGAGTTCAATAGGGAGCACACTAAACATGATTAGAGTGTGTTTAGTTTTTTACCACAAATGCTAATGTGTGCTACGAACCATATTATACAATAATAAGTGCAATTCTGCTTTCAGCTTTGGCTCATGAATAGCCATATGAGAGTACAACTGTGCAGTGTTTGTATTACCAAACCAATTTCTAATGCATATGCCATTTTTTGGTATTTGTGCACAATTTTTTAAGCTAATTTTGAAACAAATTCCAAAACTCAATTACGTTTAATGACATAATCCTCATTTCCCACATGTTTGATGGAATGTGAAAGAACTTGAGCGTGGCACCTACTCAATTTTTTGCAGCCAGAGTATAATTTGCAAACTGATTCTGGCAGTGTTATTCAGTTATTAAACTAGTAAATAATGATAAGTAGCCTCCTATTCAAATTTAAATGAGCCTAATACGTGTGAACTTGTATAAACATGCTTTTTATTCATGCTAATCTCAGCTTGTTAACCTTAATGAGCCTCTGATTAAACGGCTGTGGAAGCATTTACATAGTGTCGTAATGAACAAACGGGACAAATTAAAACGCTTGAGATTAAAAATGGTCGATTTTTATACCATGACAATGAATAGTGTGCTGCAAACAAACAGTACAACGACATTGGACCAATAGACAACAACATATTATTCATACATGATCCAAAAATTAACCTGTTCCACTAAAATTCTACACTACATTAAACTGAAAACCTTTTAACCTACTCTGGAAGACGTGTCAATGGCAGCCTTTTTTTGGGATGAACTCAGCAGTAGGCCTATAGAATATTATTATATTATAACGCTGCTTTATAAACGGGGTCTCTTGATATCGTCTTCTCACACAAGAACTTTTTTTTCACAGTAAAAGACTCACTGGTGATTATGACATCCACTTAAGAGAAAGTTTTTAGAGTTAATTTAGTCTATACTACTTCTATTTTTCTATTTAAACCTGGTCAACAGTGTGTCCATGCCTTTCCTGCACTATTCCTGTCATATATGTGCCAAAACTAACTTTTGCAATCTTATTTGTAAAATATAGCCCTATATTTTTAATTGTATCACATGTAACAATGCTGCTTACTGTAAAAACTCTAGAATACCCTGTTTTAGCTACAAATTACAAATTGTCTTGGTAGCAAAGTTCAAAAGTTTTATTAAGTAGGAAATATTGGCGAGTTAACTCAGCCTTTACCTTAGAAAAGATCAACAGAGACAAGGTATAGTAGATGAAGCATGTTTTTCTGTTGCAAAGAGACGTTAGCAACTGTGGAGTTAACACTAATCCACTTTTTATTGCGATAGAAGCGTCCTGTTTTAGAGAAATGTGACAGCAGTAAGAACACATTGAAACACCAGCCACTACTAATATAGAACTTATGTGCGAACTGGCTCTGTATAATTAAAGAGCACCATTAAGCCGAGGATTTATGAGCTGCTTGTTTTTCACACAAACATCTTTTTATGCACTGTACAATCTTTGAATAACAACATTAATTTCAACAGTGTAAGTGCTTTCAACTGCATTAAAAACAGAAATTATTCACATAAGCTGTCATTAAATCACCATCATAGTATTTGTTTAAATGGGACATAATAATTCATTTTAATAACTAGGCAATAAAATTTGCTATTGTATTTCTCAGCCATAAAGTGGGGTGCATCTGTACCACGTCATTGCGTGTTTCATTGAGTTTTTTCTCTTTTTGGAACATGTTAGTCAGTAAACAAGGATTATTTTGGTTTAAACTTTTATTCATTCATTCATTAATTTTCTACGCTTTGACCCGTTAGGGATCGCAGGTGACTGGAGCCTATCCCAGCAGCTTTGGGCCTGAGGCGGGGTACACCCTGGACAGTGGCCAGTTAGTCGCAGGGCTGACATATAGAGACAGACAACCATTCACTCTCACATTCATTCACTAGGGACACTTTAGAGTTGCCAATTAACCTGTACATGCATGTCTTTGGACGGTGGGAGGAAGCCGGAGTACCCGGAGAGAACCCAAGGTAACACGTGGAGGACATGCAGACTCCTCACAGAAAGACCGGAATCGGCCGAGAATATTTGAGTCGGCCGGGTTTTGAACTCATAACCTTCTTGCTGTGAGGCAGGAGTGCTAACCACTTTAAGCCACGTGAACCCCCATGTTTAACCTATATTTAAAAAAAATCCTTCCTACTTTACCAAGAACTAACCTCTCTATGGGTTTGGTCTAAGACTGGACTTGGACTATTTATAACTATTCCCTGAATCCCTTATTATGGACAGGTGTTTGATTCTCACAGAAAAACACAAAAACACAAATCCATCACCCACTTGGGTCATTTCCCCAATGTCATTCCTCTCTCTCTTACTTGTCTCCTGTCTGTCCACTGTCCTGTCAAATAAAGGCAAAAAGATTAAAAAAATATAATTAAAATTCATCTTACACTGCTCCAACCAAAGCAATACCTCCCAAGCCACTGCATGTGTGGACCAAAGGTGTGGCAGTACTGGCATTTGCGATTTTGACAACAATGCAACACCATTTTTGCACTTCTAATGTAAACAACATGTGGTTGCTCTGACTGGATAACATTCTTAATCAGAAGCAGGTGGTTCATCAAAACATTGACCAAGTGTTTTTTTAAAGTACATGCTTTCTGAAAAAGCCCTCCAGATGGTTCTGAGAAACAGATCATCTGGCCAGTCAGGTTATGGGATCGACATACTGACCATATATTAGCTTGATAAAAATCTGAAACAGTCGCTGATCACATTATTTAGCCCTACTAATCTTTTATTCAAATTTTCTTATTGGAGTTATGACGTGGAAACTATAAATATATATTAACAGTTTTTTTTCTTGCACAAGTTATTGGATGCTAAGTTAATTAAATATTCTTAATTGTTTACCTTTTATCTTTATGTATTTTGGTTGTTGGAGTTACCAGAGTCCTAGGCATTCAGTGACTTGAAGCTCGGAGCCATTAGCTGCTGTCGCCGGAATTCTCCACTAGGGAGGCTAAATATTGAGCCACTTTCTGATGTTTACTATGCACTCACTGACAGCACACATAGTCTGTATGCAGAGTTTGACATTTTTCATGACTTGTGCCTTTTTATCCATTGAAAAAGCATCATTGTCTCTCGCTCATTAGTCATTTTTATCAGGTATTTAGGAGTTATTTTAGTATTTTATATTTGCAACATTTTTAAATGTATTTTACAATTAGATCTAGCACATAGAATTCAACACTTTACTGGTGAAAGCTTTAACTCTTTTTTTCAATGGAATAATTTCCCCAAACTTTACTTTCTACACGAGTCTTATTCTGTATTCTGCTGGTGAGGCATTAGTGCAGCAGTGATATGTGGAGTGAAGTAGTCTGCCTGGGGGCGACCAACTGTCCGCCTGGCTGCCGCTCAGAGCAGCTCGGGCCATGTTTACCAGGTGCAGCGCTCCCTCAGGTGAGCGCTATACAGCTGGCAGCTCACAGCGTCCAGTCTGGCCTCCAGCCCCACACCGCCTCCCGGCCCCTCAACCGGCTGCACGCTGCCTGGAGCCCACAAAGACGCAGATAAACACATCCTTACTCGGTGCACGGAGCCCGCCCAGCAGAGCACACAGACAATGCGCGCAGGTAAACAGCAAGCAATGGGCTTCTATGTGGAAGACTGCAATTACACAACAAAAACAACATTCTCCATTGTGAGGTGGAATTTATCAGGTCCGCAAGCATGGCAGAGGGGCACGTTTTCTTGACCAAGGTCATTCTGGGCTCTGGCAGTGGACAGATGCTGTTTCATTCCCTTGGACATCTTACTTACACTGTGGTAGTATTCAAATATTAAAACCTAAAGGAACGCTGTAACGCCTTAAAATATGTTTCATGGTTAGTTCAGTTTAACTGTAGGGAAGGACTATGTTTAGAGGCACATACTGAAGCCATATGTAGCTACAGAAACTCATTTATTTTAACATATATGGCAGACATGAAGAGTCTCTTTTAAATGCTATTGATCTTACTTGGATGTGTGGCATTTCTAATCTGTTAAAGAAGCCTTATCCTGTTTCAGCTTTCTCTCATTTAAGAATATTTTTGCTCTTTGGACAATCAACATGTTTTTTCACGGTCCCATTTAGTTATAAACTACTTCTTGTGTATTTGTACATTTTTCTCATTGTCACCTATATTTTAAATTTCTCTATAACTCAGCCTCTTTCACCAAGCGCTAAGACTCAATGATTTTGGCCTTTTAAAGCCAGGTATAAAATGTATAATTTTTTTAGTCTCATAAGATTAAGCCACACTGAACAACATCCTAATCTGCAGCATGTTTACACTAAACAATGGAACAAACGTTGAGTTGTGGCCACAACCAAAGTAAGCTGGAGCGCATTTCAGACTCTAAATGTAGTGTGATTTTGTCATTAGTCTACATCCACCCCAAGCTGTCATGGGACTATTACTAAATACTGGGAGAAATATCAAATTAACAAGGCGTCTGTTGCCATAACTCCACCAAAGTGTCCTCTGTATCTGAGTCCTTCGTTTCTCCTCCATCTTTGTTGTGTTTGGCGCTGTTGTTCCTGTGTGGACACGCTAATGCGTACGTAATTTCTGAGATGGCCCAATTGAACAATGTATACCCAGCTTAAGAGTGAACTTGGACTATTTGGATTTGCTAACTGTTCCCCCGCAAGATTTGTCAAACTCAAATCTATCTTGTATTGTTCAAAAAAAATGATTTCTCTTAAGCTGCTGGCACTTACTAATGTAAAAGACATGGCTTTGCTCTGACTGGATAAAAATACCTGGTGATTACTGGCAGGTTGTTTATCCAATCACCCCCCCCCCCATTCTGTGGAAGTCCTCCAGATGGGTCTGTGTAACAAACTATCTGGCAAGGCAATGTTAGTTCTAGCATATCCTGTTTTATCAATACTGTGACCTTACTGTGATCACATCCATAAGGTGGTACCCATACATTACAGAGATGTGCTGTCCATTTGCTCTGGTTTGTGAAATCGATCCAGACTATTTATTACAAGAAGCGTTTTCCGTTTTGAGCTTTTATAGAACATCTTTAGTTTAACGATCAATACGCTTCAACTTTTGTGGTCTCATTGAGTTGTTGATTAACTACTTCCTGTGAAATTTAACTTTTTACTTTAACTATATATATACTGTGTATATATATATATATATATATATATATATATATATATATATATATATATATATATATATATATATATATAAAAATATATATCCCCCATGAGTTTGGACATTTTCCCCCAGGATCCCGTCCAGTGTATCAAACAGTGGCCTCGGTCATGACTTGGTCTTGGCCTGTATCTTCCTCTGCTTTACCTGGAGTTATTACACCACATATTACTTTTAACATGATCTGTCTATAGCAGCGTCTTCAGCAACAGCCTTGTGTCTCTTTTCTTCAAAACTTGTTTGACCTGGTTCAAGTACATAATTGTGAAGAGGCGAGTGCTGAAAATAGAAGCTGTTGAGACTATTCCTCTGAATGTGAACTGCCTCTTCAGTTTAATCAGTGCTACTCTGTCTTAGCCTCAGAGTGACTCCAGAGAAGAAGCACAAATTTTTGTGTCTGCTGGTTTCTGTAAGATTTCGCAATGTAAATGAAGGAAGTTAAACAGATATTATCCAGTTTTAAAAAAGTCTGCTGCAGAGATTAAACATGTCAGCAGTAGAATCTGTCAACTCCTCTTTGCTCCGTGCTTTGCTTCTACTTCTTTTAGTTTTACAAAAAATGGCATCATATTTTAGCATTAACATTTGTCTCTGTGAACTGATCTATCAGGAGAATAGCACCAGAGTTCTAAAAAAGATTTCTAAAAAAGATTTCTGCACAAATGATGCGTATTCAAACTTCTGAAAGACTATAGTTGTTTTAAAGACGTTTATTTCCCCTTGACATTAGTGCTATAGTCAGCAGTGTAATGACAAACCTAAAATATCACTCTTTGCATTTGCCATTGAAAAACGCTCTATTAAACCCAGAGGAGGTTTCATTATTTCCTGTCCATGTTTCTACAGCAGTCCAGAAACAACAAACTGAGGAGAGGCGCATTCATATTCATTTTTAAGCACAAATTCTTGCTGAAGGTTTAGGGCATATCATAAACTAAACTGACTTTGTTTAATTTTTTTATGTCATTAAATGACCCTCAGACAAATTTCCATTAAGTTTGTTGATTGAGAATAGTATGTTGCTTCAGGGCTACCCTAGCTGTTCAAATGCTATACAATGAATGCAATGTCACCTTAAAAGGCCAAAAACTCCACACCCTACCTTTAAAGCATTCCTGAGATAAGTGACCTGCTTGGTTTACATTTCATTGAGGATTACAAGTAAAAAGAGTCCAATCCACCCCCACAGCTACATTTTTAATAGATCCCTCTCAATGTTGTAAGAGAAGAGTCTTTCTTCATAAGTAGTGCATTATCAGAACTCACTGTATAATCCTCATCCTGAACCACACGGTGCATTTCGGCGCCTCACCTGTTTGAATAGGACATGATTGCAGAGTGCCTCATCCAGCATAGTGCTCTCCTCTGGCTTTGACACTCCAGAATAAAGCCCACCCTCCAGTTTGTTTCAACACTTTCATGTTCACCCATTCAGGGTCTCCACGGGGTATACAAAGAAAGGCCTAGTTTTGGCTGAGGACCGTTTTAGACGAGTAAATATATTGTGTATAAGCCGCTGTTGAAGTTCTACAGACTCATAATTTAGTTTTTGATTTTTGCATCTTGCCCATTGTCCAAGTTGAATGAATGTTTGCTTGTTATTTTAGTTGTGTAGCCTGATTAATAATAACTCTGCTCTAAGCCTGCTTTTCAGTGCTTACAATGCAAATTTTGCATTAATTAAGTTTGTGTAGGTTCTATTCAGCTTTCAGTGTCATTTTCTCCAGGATCATCACTTAATTAAAAATTGTTTATTACAATAAAATAGAGCCATTTAGTGTTTGTAGACATCATAACTCAACTTTCAGTTTTGGCAATTAAAAACATTTTCAATATTAAAAAGCTAACTTTAGGGCTATAAAAAGATATGCTATAACTTCTTGTGTTCTTGTATACATTAATGGGAAATAGGCCTACTCCTATTTTGTTGTTACCTCTCATGTTCATGTTGCTTGTGGAAGGGTGTGTGGCAATTTAAGAAGTACACATAATAAATAATTATTTTTGATTTTGAAATAATGTTTATCTTATACGTTTTTCTTTCTTTCTCAGCTTCATTATTACTAACTACTATTTTTCCTTTGATTTGAACAGTCATGACATACTAAACAAAACACCTGACTCAGAAACACACTGAGAGGCCATTGAAAACACAAAGAGATTGGTAGCAAAATCCTATTTTTTGTCGATCAATCCTGGGGCAACCCCCAAAATGCAACATGTCTTACAGTAGAAATCAGGCATTCAATGTCACACACCTTCACAGGCCCCTGTATGAACGTAATTCAACTCATCTGCGCTAAATAGTGAAAACTCCCAGGTTCATCAATCATCACTTCAAGGAGCACTCTTTAGTTAATATTACAGTCTTTACCCACTCCACATCTGCTGCTTTATCTGTGTCAGCTGCTGGATACTACTTCTATTTGACAAAGGGAATGATGGAACGAACATGTTGGACTTTGATTTCTGTATTTTCTCTGTGACCCATGGGGATATGACACTGAAGCTGGCAGAAAGTAATGATCAGCTCTGGCCCCAGTGGAGTTACTGTAGATTTACAGGGCTGTTTTTATGTATAGACCTTCACTGTAAAAGTCAACATTTACTAAATAATATGATTGATATTTTAGGTAATAGATTAATAAATCAGATAATTACATTTTAGGAACATAATTTGCATTTGAGATTTAAGAGGCCAAGGTGCAGGAAACATAAGGACAGGTGATTTTACATGAAATAAATAGGACAGTATTTGGAATGATTTACTGAGGCTTGTGTCTAAAAGACAGTAGCATATTTTTTGGGGTGTTCAAACCTTCTTTCAAATCTCTACATCATTATTCATGTTGAAAGTTTTGCAATGATTGCCCAAAGAAATATAAACAATGGTAAACAAAAAACCTACACTGGAACTAAATGAGTGTGAATACATTTCTTTATCCCTACATCATTTTGCGCAATCAGTCCCAAGAAGCTTGGCGGTTGTCAAACAGTAAAACACACTTAAGACACCCAACCTGATGTTGGATGCCTAAATTATTAAAGCCAATGAAAACATTGCAGACTCTGTGGCTTCATATGTCAATTATTCTAATAGATTATGTTTCAGCTCTTCAGGTCATTTTATGTTTCCCCAAATGTTACAATGGACCAGCATGTCCCATGGTGCAACATGTTACAAAAAATGGCATGAAAAAATTTTAACTGTTAAGTTGTTTATGTTTTACCAATCAAGGGCAAGATTTTTAGTTAATTGTTTGCCCACTGGTGTCATATATCAACAAAGAAATGGCCCAGTGCTAGTAATTGAAAGGAGGCCTATTGCCACATATCATAATGGAGCTGGACATTCTTTGGTCATTCATTTGATTTCTTCTTGCAATGCCATGTTAGTGCATGTATAATAGCATATCTTTATGAACTAGCATATCTTTATAAACGCCATTGTTTCTCTAAAAGTGCATATTGAGAAAGGGTTTAATGTTCAGAAGTTCCAAAAAATGTATTTTGGGTAAAATATTGTAGTATACAATTGAAAAGTAAACTGCTCTGAGTGGACAAACTAAACACTGCTGGCAGAGTGTAACGAAGGTGCATTGCCAACTGTAATGCCACCACCATTTGTGGCTGAAAGGGCTTCATAATGCATTTTTAACAACCAAAATATTTTAGTGGCTACGGAAACCTTACATTTTCTCTTTACATTGAATAAAATATTACAGGCACTAACAGATTTTTTTTTTCTTGTCTACAGGTTACAAGTGCCCATGCCTCAAAGTCAGAGATCATCAAGTCAGGAAGTCCTAAATCCACACTAAAGCATATATGGACAGAAAGCAATAAAGACATGTCTATCAGTAGGTTGCTGTCACAAACTCTGCACGGCAAAGAAAACAGCACGGCTTTGGACCTTCGCTATGACACACCTGAACCCTACTCCGAGCAGGACCTATGGGACTGGCTGAGGAATTCCACAGACCTCCAGGACTCACGACCGCGGGCCAAACGGCGGCCAATGGTTAAGACCGGGAAGTTCAAGAAGATGTTTGGCTGGGGGGACTTCCATTCCAACATTAAGACGGTCAAACTCAACTTGCTGATCACCGGAAAGATTGTAGACCATGGGAACGGTACCTTCAGTGTGTACTTCCGCCACAACTCTACTGGCCAGGGCAATGTGTCGGTCAGCTTGGTCCCGCCGACAAAGATTGTGGAGTTTGACGTCACAGCTCAGCAGTCAGTGATTGACGCCAAGGATTCCAAGTCCTTTAACTGTCGCATTGAGTATGAAAAGGTTGAGAAGGGAGCAAAGAATACCCTCTGCAACTTTGATCCTTCCAAAACCTGCTACCAGGAGCAGACCCAGAGCCATGTCTCCTGGCTTTGCTCCAAACCGTTCAAAGTCATCTGCATCTTCATTTCTTTCTACAGTACCGACTACAAACTTGTGCAGAAGGTGTGCCCGGACTATAACTACCATAGTGACACTCCTTACTTTCCCTCTGGCTGATTCTACTGTAGACTTACCCCACAGATGGGGGCATCTACTCTTCTCAGAGAAAAGTCTATGTTAGCTGTACCATCCTTAGCCCTTGTTCTTTCAAGAGATACCCTGAATTTGACACCGTCAATTCGGCAAGTACACTTTCAAACCGATGTTATAAGACTGTAATTTGACAAAATGACCCTTGACTTTCTATGATTAGTAGAGTTCTTAGTTCAAATGTTATTTTCTGAGTTGACGCTTTTGAACTTGGCGTAGTTAGCAGGGCACTGTCGTGATCAGGACCTACATTATACCCTTGTTTTATTGTTATTTTCTTTGGTGTCAGATGTCATGTTCTTGTTTTCTCCCTTGTTTCCTAATACAACACAGTGCATTAAACCTCTGACAAAATGGATTGTCAGCTCCAGCTGTGCATTGCAGTTTTTCCTGCAAACCCGGACAACAATATGAAAATCTATTTAAAAAATGTTCCCCTCAAAGGCAGCTGAAGAGGAACGGCTGAACATTCAAAGATCATTGCGCGTGATGCTTTTAGGTTGGAGGTAGTTTATGGATGAGCAACCTCGGGGGAAACTACTGCAGACTTTGTCGAAAGAGTGCCCGTTGGTGGCATTATTTTGGGCTGATTGCCTGACGGATCAAAAGACGGTGGTCTATGGGGAAAGGGGCTTGCTCATTGTCATTTAATATATCAAATGTAATGTATTGAATTCTATATCTTAGAGCCTAATTTGTATGAATGATTTGTATTGTACATAGTTTATCCCAACTGCGCTGCTTCTGTAAATGCCCCCATAAGCTGTGTGTCCCTCTTGTTCTCTCATTTATGCTCGTTCTTGGTTCTTCTAACAAAGTAAATAATGTTTCTGCCCTAGATGTGAATTTCATGAAAACAGCAATCCTGTACAGAAGCTGTGAAGCTGACTAGATATATGAAAACAGTATTCATTTAAGTTTTCTTTATTGGGGAGGTACAGGGCTGGATATGTACATAAAAATGAAAGAATACAGTAAATTTTACCAATGGACTGTTGGTTGGTGTGAGTTATTTCTATAAACATATTTCATCATCCTTTTTCCAAGAAAATTAGTGTTACACTGGGATACATTTCCTACATCAGTGGTATTCAATAAATATTTACAGAGGTTTGGACTGGGGCAGTTTCCTCAAGTGAAAGTAAACATCATCATCATATTTTATTTAGGATCATACAATAGTATAAGGGTTTTATTTAAATTAAACATTTTGGCTAAATAACCACAAATGAGCCTACTCTAAATGATTATGTGCTGGTTTGTTGTTTAGGTGCTTAATTCTAACAATGAATTAACCAATTTATATGTTTTATGTTGACCCAAAATATGATATGTTGTTGGGTAGCAGATGAACATATTTACAGTATACTATATATGTGTTTTGGGGTCCAATAAGTTCAGATTTGTGTTATGTTTAGTAATTAGCCATGAGTGTCTTAGTGGTTATAGGCCCCTTTCCTTTAACTTTTCAAAAAAAAAAACTAAACTAAAAACTAGTCTGTCTGTGCATTTCTTACTCTTCTGACTCTTCATCAATAGCATTTGTATAAATTAAACTAATCATGTATTATAACCTAACCTATAGTCATCTATAATAATGTCTAGTCCATAGATCCAAAGACCTTTACAAACTTGACACTACTGTTTTCTATAAATTCAATTTTTCTATAAATACAAAGATGTAGAGTGTCAATAGACCTGAAAAGTGAACTGTTTATTAACTTTGTGTTAGTTTTGTTTTACTGACAAACAAAAATTTTACTTGACATTAAGTGCACAGTTTGCATTTGACCCATAGACAACAAACTGAAAATTTAAGTGTTTGGAAAATTATGACCTAAAGTAATCTTGTTTAATTTATATGTGACATATTATACAGTATGTTCTTGTAGAGCTTCCACAACTGTTCGAGCTGCACTAAAGGACAGTTACAACAACCTTTGATGTTCTACTAGAATCAAATATAGGGGGAAAACAACAATGTATTTTTTTCAGCAGCTAATAGTCTATTATAGCAATTAACATATTTAGTCTGGCATAGGTTTATTTTAACACCTGATACCTTGCTGACACAAACCTTATTTTGGGCCATTTATCCAGGCCTGGGACCGGCACAAAGGTAAATCTTTTGGCTGGAGTTAGCTCCTCAGGCAATCAAACCCAGTCTCCTCCATAACAAACGGTGTACTAACTCTTTCACCAAACTGAAGCTTTAAAACTCCGTCAAATAATTTGACTGAATGTGAAACTCACAAAAGTGTAAAGGTCAAATTTACATTTAGAGACATCACTAGACAGCAACACAATCACACTCCACATGACTGTTTTCCCCTGAATGTGCAATTCATTTGTCTTGTATGCAGTTAAATGTTATGATAAAATAACCAGCCGTCATATTTCACTTGAGCAAACAGCCTGTATGTAAACAGTCTGCATTGCCTCCACAGTCAAAGACACCCAGAACACTTAAGCTCTAAGCCTGACTTTAATTACTTCTCGGAGCATCTTCTGATCCGGCGCCATGTGTGATGGAGCAGATTGCCAGAAAGTCGGACACATAGACGCAAACTCGTATTCGGATCCCCGGGAGATGTGGAGATTGGGATTGCGAGACTGATAGCGTCTGTTGTGGGACTTCACAGCGGCACCTGTCATCCAATCCTGACACTCAGCAGTTTGGATCAGCAGCGGGCTTTAAACAGATTAGTGCCTCTGGGGGCAGGGAAATCCGCTGCCTTTAGCGAGCTCCCAACCTATCAGTAATTAAAGAGCGTGCCAGGTTTGTGTGTTTATTGGCGGTCCGCGGGGTGCTTTTATAGCTGTCCTCATAAAGTACCTGCATCCAAAAGTTTGCCCTCAGTGCTTGTTTTTTAAAAGCCCCAAGGGAGATCTTTAACATGTGATAGCCATGTGCATTGATAAACAGAATTACTATAGACCAGACACATGACACAACAATGGTCACCGGATGACATTTGATGACGGATGACACTGGTTTACCATTATGCTGTGACAACTGTTGAGCATAAACGGGAAGCAAGGTGGACTGATACATAATATTATATATAATATATCATAGAATATTCACACAGACTTAACCAAATATGTTTTGCTCACAAGGAGGTTGTGCACATAAGGTTAAAACCAAAAATACATGCATAAAAAAACACAAGAACAATATTGATCAATACGTCTTTGTTCTTTAAAGTTAAATAAAATGAGCATTCTGATGTATACATTCCTCACAAACTTTTTCTCAACAAAGGCTCAAACAATAAAAAATGCAATAAAGGGACGAGGTGACACTAATATTTCATTGCATATACCACTTGCGCATCAAGTATGTGTTTTAATGGTAAGGAGTTATTCTCTTGCCTGTGAAGGTTCTCAGTCATCCAGAACATCTTGAAGAAAAGGTTAAAGTAAAAGCATCTGGACTTAGTGTTTAATGTGAAGATGTTTCATCTCTTATCACAAGAGACTTTTTCAATTGTGTTGATCTCAGAACTGAAAAGGTATCTTGGAATGAATCCAACAGAAGGTCCAAAACTGTAGAATTAACAAATAAAAAAAACACAGGTGGGTTTTGATATGACAATTAGAACTCATTTAGAACTAAAAATTAACTGTTGGAACCATCCCACAGTTTGAGGTGACCACAGAGATAACAGATACGGTAAAGGGTTATGGAGCCACTGAAGGGAGGCCAGAATATGGGTTCACTTTTTTACCCAATAGATTAATTGATATATTTCTGTGTTCTTCCTTTAAGTGCCAATTTTATAGCCTTTGTTAAAAACAAATGTGTAAAAAAACATGTATCCATATAATAATTTTAACAACATTTAATTGTTTGTTACAGCATTTGATTGTAAATAGTGATCCAGAATAGTGCATATACTGCACATTGTTAATGAATGTATAAATATATTAGTGAGTGCTGTGACTATATGGCTACAATATAATTTCAAGCTTTTTTTGGTTGCACTTTATTTTACAGCTGGGTAATGGATAATAGTGGGGTCATTTGGAAATTGTATTGTAATTATGGTTAGCTATGAGGTCAATTACATACAATTGTCAACATGTAATAACTTTTTATAACAATGTAACCACTAGGAACTTATGCAGAGCTGGGAACTACTTGATGATTATAATTACCAGAGTATAACTGTTTATTATTATATTATTAGCACACTATTACTAGGCCATTAATGAGATGGAATATAAAGTGATACCCCTTTTTTTAAAAATAAAACACTAAAATAGAGCAAATTTCTGTGGTGTTAACACTCATGCCTCACAGCTAGAAACCTCCACTAAGCCATGTGTCAGTGCATGGTCAGTCTACATTCTCAACAGTGAAGGATATTGTTGTCTGTCAGTATCTGTTAGCCCTGTGATTAACTGGTAATTGTCCCTTTCCACCTGCACAGGATAAGAATAGAAAGAAGAAATGCATTAATGAATAATAATAGGAAGTGGCAACAATAACTAAATATTATCCACTTCATTGGGCTTTTTGGGAACATTTTATAGTGAAAGTACAGATTAAATTACACACCTCACACTCCGGTAGCCCTGCAGGAACATACTGTTGTTATAGAACAAACAGAGTGGAAAAAGTCTCATGGGGATTTTACTTTTGAAAAACAAACAAAAATAATAAATAAATAAAGTCTCCTTCCACTAAGTTGATAAGGTGATACTAGAGAGGATAGCTTTGACATCGGTCCTAAACGTACCAATGAAACCCCTCTTTCCTTCACTTACAAAGCACTATGTCGCTGTAGGTAGTGTCATACTCATGATAAATGCCTGGATCATTATGTCCGCGATAAGGGTCCTTCCCATGAGGACTCCTCATCTGTGGAATCAGGCATCATAACGACTTTGTATCCTTCCCACATTGAGACATCTTTGCCAATCCTAACCTATGCCGCGCTTTCCCCCTGAACAGAATTTCTACTTTAATCAAAAGCGGAATGGAAAAAGGACCTTGCAAGCCTCTGGGATATTTTTCCATTAACCATTTTGACACATGACTGACTGTGGGGGATTATTGGTTTTTGAAGAACTATTAACAGCTGTACATTTGCATTTTAATACACCTCTCCTGAACGTACTAATGCAATTTGCTTCTCAGCTTTGTTGCCACCTCAATCCTAAAGCAATTCCAAACAGCAAAAAAGCCCTTTTGGTTGAATCATTTTAATTGCAATAAAATATTAGCTTTTGTTAATCACTTCAGAATCTTCAATGGCCATTAGAAGTTCTAACCAAACTGTAGCAGGTCATTTTTATTTCTTTTAGAAAGGTTTAGGACAGTGTTGAACAAGACTGAAATTTTAAACAGGGAGGTGGGTTCACTTAGTGTTTACTTCATTAACAGAATTACTTTTTTGCTATCTCATTTGAATATTATCTTGGAGCCCAAAGTCATTGGTACAAAGGCAATGACTATACATGAAGCTTATTTTGTTCAAAAGACATGTGCGTTTTATAAAATTGCTATGGCAAGGTGGGCTGTCATGTTTACAATGAGTAATAAAAAAAAGAAAAATGGGTACTTTTATCTAATAAATATTTATTTAATTTATTATAAATTATTTATTTAATAAAATAAAAAATGTTTTCATGTAGTGTGCATTGAGAGGACATGTATGGTTGAAATGGGAATTAATGATAAATGTGCGTTGTGTAAAATCATGTCTTAAAACCGAAGACAATTACATGTTTCTAATAGTGTATAATTACTAGTTCCTAGACCCCCCCCCCTCACCCTGTTTCCTGTCGACCTACTATCAATTAATAAATGCAAAATGGACCAAAAAAGATCTTTAAAAAAACTTTTAATTGAAATTTGCAATTTTTGCGACATTATTTCCTGTTCCTGTTTCTAAAGATGCCTAAAAAGGACAAACTGAGCTATTCTGAAGGAGAAATACTTGTTTCTTTTGAGTGCACAAGGTTTATAGCTTAAACTCTTTGTTTCAATTATTTTAAGTAAAATCACCATCATCAGACTCATTTCCAGTCCTTCTGTCACCACAGTGTGCCTGTAACAAACGCCAGTCTTTTACCTGGAAAGCACCTTAACACTGCACTCTTGCACTTTAGACTTTAAACAACAGTAATTTGCACATACACAAGGAAATATTTACACACAATTTGGTTTTAAAATGTATTTATTAGGCCTGAGCCAGTGATGACCAGGAGGGCCTATTGTTTTTGCTCAAGTTATTTTTATTTATTTATTTTTTTCTGCAAAATGATCCTCAATTTGACCCAGTAAACATGCGCGTTAAGTAATTTTTATTGGGCCCAAAGTTCAAGGACGGTGAAAAATTTATGTATTTGAAGTCTTCCCAAAAAAAATATGAAAAATGACTAAGAGGCGACCTTTAGAAAAGTCAAAATACATTGGGTCTATGGAAAGTGAAAGTATATTTTTTCCAATGTAGAAATACAAAACTTGGTACATCAATAGGACACCTCAGGGCAAACAGAAAAGTCTAGGACAGCCACAGCCTAAACTCAACAGGAAGTCCACCAAGTGGGGTGAAAGGCGCGGCCACCTAAATCGCACCCCTTACGCCAAAAGATTCAACTCATTGTGTTTTTATCTAAATGGCCCAAATTTGGGGAGTATTATATAGACACGTGTGCCAAAAAAAGTTGTCATTTTGTTTTTGATATCTTATCGGGTGTCGGTGTGGCAAGCCTGTAAGCCTGTCTTATGTCATGACGAACATAAAAGCCAATTCCGGCAGAATTAGTGATTACACATTTGTGTTTACTCTTTTTAAATTGTAATGACAACAGAAACTACCCAAATGACCCTGATCAAAAGTTTAAATACCCTGGTGAGTTTGGCTTGATAACATGCACAAGTGACACAAACAGGTTTGAATAACTACTAAAGGTAACCATCCTCACCTGCAGTGTTGGTCATCTCACTTTAAAAAATGAATTAGTTACAGTTACACATTACTTCTCCGAAAAAGTTAGTAACTCAGTTACTACATTGTAAAAGCAATTAGTTACTCAGCAAAATAACTGACGTTAAATTTTAAGTGATCTATAATGCTATTATATTTTTTAACATCTTTAATATCAATTATGTTAATATTAACTGTTTAAAGAATAAAAACATTATATACAGTATTTTAGAACATTTGGAATGTATTTGAACTCAATAGATTGCAGTCTGCAATATGACATACATAGAAATAAAAATATATAAAAAATAAATATTGAAAATAAAATTCAAGGGCAAAATTGGATAAAAAGAAACAAAGGGAGATCTGGCCAATAAGTAGTGCAAATCTCTGTGATTGAAGATTATTTCACAATAAACAGAACACAATCCAACTCTCTCTGTAGATTAACATGTTGTTCATTCTCAGTGAAAATAAACATTACAATATTATTATTATTATTATATAAATTTTATATAGCGCTTCTCCGGGGACGCAAAGAGGTTTTATATATCAATTATTTATTCACTACATAGTTACACATTAATCTATACTAAAATACTCATCTAACAACTAACATTGATTACAACATTCCCTTCAATCAACGTGTTCAGTTCGGGCTTGATCACCTGTTGCTGCGCAGAAAAATCGAGTAGTGTTTGTTTTAACAGTGGCTCTGTCTTCTTCACTGGAGCTCACGCGAGCTGCCTTTGGGGTTGGGTTTGCAGCAGCAACAAGTGTCGTGTTAGTATGTGTTAATGTGAGGTGCTTCAAAAGGTTTGAGTTGCTTAAGGCAGACGTGGATAGAGTGTTTTTTTTCTGGGCATAACGTGCATGTTACGTAAACATTCTTGCCTTTAATTTCAATTAATGAGAAGTATTGCTGGTACTTCCAGTTCGAGAATGTTACTTTTGAACCTCCCCGGCTTGTTGCCATTGTCGCTGACACTGTCTGTTTAGTGGAAGTCAGCGCGTGCAGTGAGACCACCTGAGCAGGGCACCGCCCACCCCCGCTCTCTCCAGCAGCAGCTGATGTGTAGCCAAAGCATCACACCTGCTGCTTTATTCAACCCAATTGTAGTAACACGACACTTTACATTCTCAGTAACGATAACGGCGTTCCAACGATGGGAAAAGTAATTAATTAGATTACTCCATTACTGAAAAATTAACGCCGTTATACTCTAGCGCCGTTACTTCCAACACTGCTCACCTGAGATCTGTTTGCTTGTAATCAATGTGTGTGAATAAAAGGTCAGTGAGTTTCTGGGCTCCTGACAGACCCTTGCATCTTTCATCCAGTGCTGCACTGGTGTTTCTGTATTCTGAGTCATGAGAAAAGCAAAAGAATAGTCAAAGGATCAGTGGGAACTGTATAAAAGGCAGTTTATTGAGTTAAGGGTACTTTACAGATTTTATTGGCCCAAGGACTCAGGAGCAATGTATGGAGAGACTCGGATTAAAGCAGGAGAAGTCAGGACATAGCCGTGGTGTGGGATATATTCGGTTAAACAACCAGATGGTAAATGGTAAATGGGGTGCATTTATACAGCCCTTTTAGCAACTCTTCTCGGGTGCCCAAAATTCATTAAATCATGCATTCATTCACCTCATTCTCACACATTCACACCTGGAGCAGACAGAGGGGAGGATAAAGTAAAAGAAGATCTGGCTATTAATAATTAGCTACTCATTCAAGTTAGTAAACTATTTAAAATGAGGTATAGATGAACAATAGCTGGTAATTTGGGCATTTGCGTGTCTAAACATTGTATTCCGGTATTTGTTTTGACCTTACTGACCCCGATTTCAAACTGCATTTTTCATTCCAGCAACTGTTCATTTACAAATGAAGCACTCCCAGCATACCGGCAGTGGTACCAGTTTCAGAACAATTGATCTAGGTTGTTAATCTTGGCCCATAATGTTGAATATTCCAATGTCAGTAGTTTGTATGAGCTCCACCAAGAGGTGAGATATAGTGATGTTCAAATGCCAATCTCCTTCACCTTTAAGCTCACATTTCTTCAGAAAAGTCTTCACTGAAGGCATTAAAATTCCAATCAGCTAAACCAAACCTGAAATATCTAATATAATTACAAAAATATTAAAACAGTAATAAGTCCAATTTCATTTTGTCCATCCCCGTTGGCCTTGGGGGGTTTAGTGGGTGCAAAGCTTCTGGAATTTGGCTGATAGAGGTCTTTGAAGGTCTCAGACAAAGTAATGGTGGATTAGTTATGTCTTTCACACACTTGGGGACTCCAGAAATCTTGAAACTTTATTTTTAAAAGACTTAAGCCAACATCTACAGAGAACTTTTAAACTAGTTTTGTATGTGAGCCTTCTACTGGCTTCAGTGGTGTATTTGCTGAGAAAACACAAGGCCTAGGTCTAGGCTGGAGGTTAATTATGAAGATCACATTCAAGGTATGACCACGTTTAAAGTCTTTTACTTTGTTGGTCAGCCTGGTCAGCCATACTTATTGACACTTATTGAAAGTGAATTGATCAAAGATACCTCTCCTCAACAGGATTTCCACCTTGTAGAAAATGTGTCAGAACCAATCGTAATCTTGTGAATATTTTATTTTTAGGCATTTTTGCCTTCACTGATAGTTGACAGGAAACATGGCAACCCACAGACATGTATAACTACTAATTACAGAAAGAGAACCTTCAAAAGCACTAATACATAGTTTTAAATCGGTGTAACATTTATTAGGAGACGGTTGGCTGCACAGAAAGTATTTGTACGAGCTTACAGCCTAGCTAAACGGCTATAGTGGTAAAAATAGAGAACTACAAAACATAAAACATCATCTGTTTGTCTTCCCAACCCAATCGATAACTTTGTCCTGCATTTGGTCCAAAAATCTACACAATCATTAAGAGATGTGGATAAAAACAACAGACGTTACAGATGTGGGGATTTGCACAGAACTAGTTTTATCACAGGACCCCAGTGTTCGGTGAAATATGGTGGGGAATTTGAATTTGAATTGAGTAATTTTAACTTTACAAATGATGGACATGATTATAAATTACTAGATGTACCCAGGTTATACTAATCCCGTTTATTTTTTTATATCAGCAATTGCCTCTCTCAACCCCCCCACCCCCCTCACCCATATTTTTGCTCATCTCCACCACTTTCTGCTCTTTCCACAGCTCATTGCATGCTTACATTACAGAATCACACATTTGCATAAATCAAGCCCAGAAAGCCAACTCAGTCTCAACCTCTCCAACCCTAACTTTGAAAGAAATCATTTATTGTAAGATCACCATTAATCATAAATCTCCAATCTCTCCAACTAGTGAAACAAAGTGTGCTTTTGTCGCATTTGTCCTCAGCAGGAGACCGTCCGCCGCGCTTCTTCTGTATTAGTGCCTGAATATTAACCGACTGTGAAAAGGAAGACGACAGGAGTATTTGCATGACATTTCCAAAGGGCACAAGTAAAACCAAGGTGTGCTTTTTAATTCTACTTTATGGCATTTTGTGAAGAGTGAGAGTGGGGCATTTTGTAGAAATAATTAAATGAAAAGCATTCAAGACACAGCAGGGAGCATCACACGGAAGATTTAAAATGGCAACGTCTTTTTAGCTGTTGTCAATCAAGTATTTAGGAGAACATAGATGGACAAGAGTATGGTGAGTTCAAGGAAAAACCTTAAGACGTGGTACCTGAAAGTCATATCATAGAATTGTTTCACAACATATGATGGCCACTTTTTAACGTCACATTATTGCTATTACCTTGACAAACTTTATTAAACTCACAAGCCTTTTGCACTTTTATTAACAAATTCCATTAGCTGTACATGAGTAAGTCTGGAACGACACAGAGATAAAGGTTATCCACATATTTAATGATACACATTTCTCCTGGGACAGGAGTGCTTATTTGACAGCTATAAAGGCCTCTCAACGGCTGTTTGTTATCCTTATTAAAAGTTCAATAACTCTATGAAAACAATTTAATTAATACTGATTGTCTGAAAGAGCACTGCCTCAGGGTTTCGGAAATTGACTGTTGAATGTGGCATTTTTTTTAATGCAGAATTAATTACCTGCTGGAAAGTACACACCTCTTCACCACATCCCTTTGAGGCCTTATCATTTTGACCTTTTTCTTAAGCCTTGCCTTCGCTGCTTCAGTGCGGTCCTCAGCATGCAATAAGTCAGTGGTGTCAGATTCACTTCCACTAAGGGTTGCATCAACGAATAAGAATCATATGAAAAGGTCGACAAATAATAATAATTGACTCACCGGCTTAACCTATATTTAGGTTGGACCACCTACTCCTAGCAATACTGCTTACCAAGATCAATTCATCACTAAAAGAAGGGTCAGAGATCAAATTGAATCACAACCAAGAGAAGATGAGGTAAGCGCATAATGCTTGGAAGAACACATCAGGAAGTAGTTCAGATTCAGTCTTGCACTTATCATAAATTTATAGAGGTTTGCCGCAAAGTGCCCCAAAGTACGATATTCTGTTTTAACATCGATATCCCGATGTGTGCATAAGTGAACATGGAACATGCGATGTGAAGGGTAGTAGCCCATGGTGTATTAACTGGAAAAAACAGCCGCTACTTCCGGTTTATGTGCTAAATTTCCACTCCCTTCCACCAGATGTCAGACACCCTGTACTTTGTTTCTAGTCCACTATTACCAGGTGTTTCCAATAAAAATGTTCGTAGAAGAAACTCGCGTCCTAGTGGGAGTGTCTGGACCGGCTCAATAGAAGACTAATTCTCTACACGCGAGCCGGGAAACATGAAAATAAAAAATACACCTGTGATGAAGCTTTGGCAATAGCAATGGCTGACTCTGATTCTAAAGGAGAACATCTACCTTTAGTGTCTTTTCAGCCGAGTTAAAGTGAGAATAAGCGAGAGTGGGAGTGCGTGTGTAACTTGGACAGCGCCTCTGCTCGTGCCTCTCTCTGTGCATAAAGCACACACTGTTTTTCACACACTTTGCCTAACATCAGTGAAAGAAATGGGAGAAACTAGTCGCTCTGGCCGCGGTAGTGACGGGGAGGTTGAGAAGGAAAGCTCTGTGCGCGTAGCACCTGCTGCTTTACCTTTAGCACAGGTGTACTCGCCGTGGCTGAGGTAGTGACAGAGAGGTCAGGAATAATGCGGCTTCTATTGACAGCTGTTTGGGACAAATATGTGTTGTTCATCCTGACACTTTACCCAGTCGAGGAGGGAGAGGCAGGGGTAAACAGAGTCAGAGCGAATGCGCAGATCAAATAGTAATAAAAGTAATGGCTATGTGCTGTGCTTTATGAGAGGTCCCACACTCTAAAAAACTACTAACTCTGCCATTTGGATAAAAACAGATAAAGCTAATGCAACCAAACACCTACAGTACATGTGTATATTTCTCAGATCTATTGTCATACGTTTTACTTGTTATGGTGTATTAGAAGTTGTAGTTATTCTTTATTTGTTAGAAATTACTGTTATAAATAATTTAATTTCAGAAAAAGAAAAAAAACAAAAAAAAAACTATTTTAATATGTTCATTAGTCTGTATGTACTGTAAATAATATTACCGCCAATATATAATGTCATGGTATGCAAATTATATACATAAACTTTATTCACTCATATACTTTGGGTCATACTTGACATTTTTCATGTCTATTTATTTTAAGTTATATTGTTGTAAACCAATCAGGAGGGTTGGTGTAAAGCTGCTGTTTTATTTAAAAATGTGTTCTGCTTTTGTGTTTACAGAAATGTTCTAATTTTGGAATTAAATATTAAGTGACCTTTTAGTCACTTGTAATGAAGCTTGCTTATTAGTGAATTTATTAAAATCATGGAATTGTAATGATTGACTTTAGCCTGGATTGATGGCTCTCAATATTGCAATATATATAGTTGGGAAAAAAAAATATTGCAATGTAATTTTTTTTCAATATCGTGCAGCCCTAGCCTGTATGAGACAAGAATGGGACAACATTCCTATTCATAAACTTGAGCAACATGTCTCCTCAGTTCTCAGACGTTAGCAAATTGTTATAAAAAGAAGAGGGAATGCCACACAGTGGTAAACATGTGTTGATGCCATAACATTTTAAATCAACTTATTTTTTCCTTGTAATGTTCCATTTTCTCAGTTTAAACATTTATAATAATAATAATGGATTTATATTGCGCTTTTCTCCTGAGGGACCAAGGGACTCAAAGCGCACACAGGCCGTCCATTATTCATTCATACACAGTCACACTGGTGGTGGTAAGCTACAACTGTAGCCACAGATGCCCTTACAAGGTAAGGTGGGTTAAGTGTCTTGCCCAAGGACGCAACGAACCCACTACCTTTCGGTTGAAAGACGACCGCTCTACCACTGAGCCACTGCCACCCAAACATTTGATGTTTGGGTGGCATAATTTATGTATGTATTCTGCATAAAATATTGAAATTTTAAACTTCCACATCATTGCATTATGTTTTTATTCACAATTTGTACAATGTTTGTACATTTTTGGAATTGGGCTTGTAGTTTTCAAGGTGAAGACATTTCATCTCTTGCCCAAGAGACCTTGTCAATTCTGAGTTCAACTCAGACACAGTGGTCTGAAACCAATGTTGTTTGGTGTCACCTTAAAAGAGTCGGTGTTGCAGCACCACTCAACATAAGTTTAGCATTGCAGTGTACCACAAAAGGTAATGGACGATCTGGCAAAGAGTGGAGGAATGAAGAGGATTCTTATACTGAGGCAGGTGAGTGGTGAGTGAGTCTGATGAGCTTGGGCAAGACACTGGCTGTAACACTGGTAATTACTGTAGAACAATGTAAGTCACTTTGGATAAAAGCGTCTGCCAAATGAATAAATATAAATGTAGACTACAAGGACTCCGCCCTGCTCCAAACAGACACAAACATAGACACAGAAGGAGAAAAACAGGAGAACACAGGGAAAAGACAGGGATTATACCTGCAGCGAGAGAGTTTGGAGTGTACTGCTCCATTGCCTCTTGTTCAGGTTTGGAAAGGTTGTAGAGCCGGCTGGTGGGCAGTGGTGCACCTGGGAGGAGGTCAACAGTACGGTTATAAGGCCTGTGGGGAGGGAGAGAAAGTGAGAAACATCAGGCACAGAGGAAAGGTCTGGTCTTTCCTGGAGAGGTTTACACTGGGACTGAGCATTCTCTGCAAACAATTGGCATGACAAAAGGTACTCCACTCCGAAATCTTTTCTCCAGACCAATGACAGGGTTGTGTTTGACTACCCATGGATGGCCCAGAATTACAGGTGTAGTGAGAGCAGAGATGACAAAAACTAAATAAATTTTGATTACCAGACCACACAATAGAAATGGGTTCAGTGACATTTCTTACCCTAGCCAATAGTCTCCCATCAATGGCTAAGGCAGTCAACAGCTTCAGCTGCAGTTCCAAAACTAGACCCCCTGCTCAGCAAATAGTTGGTCCAAAAAGTTCACCTCAGCACCAGGGTCAATAAGAGTGGCAGCAAGTCTAGTGTTCCCTTTATATGGGGCAGAATTTTGATCCATCAGTACCCCCATACTTACTGATGAGCGCGCTCTTTTGGGCCTACTTTACAGGTAGCCAGGAAATTACCCTTTACCTCATAGTACAGGCACTCACCAGCCTAATGGCATTGTTGGCACACCTCTGGTGTAAGTCTTGCTCGGCCCAACTGCATGGGCTCCTCCGTAGAGGGTGGTGTGGTTGATGGCAGACAAGGGTGTGAAGGACTGCTAGGTAGCCAGCGTGGAGCTGATTTGGGCCCAGTGGGTGTTAAGATAGAGTGTGAATTGGAAATAAATGTAGGCCCATACATAATGGGGTTGCACAGTATATGAATCTGAGTGGCCTCTAGAGCAGATGATCAATTGACTGAGGGTTAATAGAGTCCAACGCAGGGGCAGGTCACTTTCTCCGCATGTCGGGGGTCAGGCTTAATCATGAGCTAATACAGAGGATTATATATCTGTGTTACAGAAATATTTCAGAAAAAAAGGCTGTATCAACCTATGTACCAAAAGACTATTAAGTTAAAACTAGTTCATTATCTGCTTAGCCCATAAAATATAAACAACACTACACCCAGTGCTCACAGTCTGAATTACGCACCTGCCTGCAGGCTTTACAATGACACCAGTGAGATTTAAAGATGAAAAAATGCTATGCTGGCTTGGAAAAGTTTGTACTGTTTTAATTTTCCTTATGGATGAGTTTAAGCAGGGGAGTATAAGTGTCTACTTTATGATTTTTCTTGCGTTGTTTTTGCTTTATTCTTGACAATTAGATTATGTATTAAATTGTAATTATTATTGTTTTATTCACAAATTCTCACAATTGTCTGATGAAGGGCAATAGTCCAGAACATGTGGTGAGAAGAATAAAAACAAACTGGGAGCTTTATTTGTTGTGTGGACCTTTTTTTTATTTATTATTCACAAACAAAAGACAAATAAGGTCCAAGGAGACAAAAAAGAACACACACCTCCATGAACTGCCATTTTTTTAAATGAAGCAGACAGGTCAAGTATTGCAGGGAAAAAGATACAGGACAGGTTTAGGCCAGTTTGATTTGGAAGGTTTGTCACTATTCCAAGATAAGACATTTTTTGTGCAGCATATGTGAGGATCTCATACAATCTGCTGGAGCCTGAAACAAAATTACTGTCTCTATAGCCCAAAAGCAGAGACACAAAAGCCAGATCTAAACTCACTCCAAATATTTTTCTAATGTCTTCTAGAATGTCCGTCCAATATGATTGAATTTTAAGACAGGACCAAACACACTGTGTAAAAGTCCATTCCACTGACATTCAAACACATAGGTGACAATTGAGGGTTAATGTTCCACCTGTGACTTGGGGAGATCTGTACACAGTGAATCATTTTAAACTGTAGCAGCCTGACATGATTACAAACAGATATTCTTTAAGTTTGCATCCAAATATACTCCCATTGATAGCTACACAAATTCAGTTTTCCTTGTTTGCATCACAGCTAATACAACCAGTGCATCCATCTGATTCAGCACATTAGAAAAGTCATTTTCTTTTTAGCCAGGCACCTAAGAAGTAATCTCTCTGTTGATGATAATCTGGAATCAGAGGTAAGCGTGGTTTTCTTAGGCTCTGATTCTCTCCCCAGTTCATACTGTCGTTGTATCCTTGGGCAAGATACTTAACTCACCTTGCTTCAAGTGTCCCAGCTCTGGTGTGTGAATGTGTGTGTTTGTTTGGGGAGAGCACAGGAGTTAAGATAAACCTCCCTCCAGCTTTCACACCACAGACCATGCTTTGATAGTGTTGGTGATTATTGGGTTAATATTACACAAGCTCTTTACAGATGTTAAGTTCTTACAGGACAGAAGACAAAATAACAAACATGGAATCTGTGACTTTCCTAGGCCCAACCAGACAGAAGTGGGATCCTCCTTGACCTACTCTGGAATAAACCTCAGATGCGATGCCAGCTAATACTGCTTAAAAATGGTATTTTTTCAGTAAAGTTATGCCTATAACGTATAAATTCAGTTTAATTCAAATAGTTTATTTAAACTTTTTTTATCTTCAAGCTGAAATTGACGGTCTGTCTGTGAGTGAAGTTGTCCATGTCTCAGCAGCTGTACTTCACTCGCTGAAGTCTGTGGGCTTGTCCATCTCCAAGAAGAGGTCTGACATCCTTGTAAATCTGTACAGACCCATGTTCTTGGTTTCCATTTTATCATCTTTGCCCCTGTATATAATGCTTTATTGTTATTTTTGAGAATAGTTTTTGAGCATTTACTATATTACACTGTTATTTTACTGTTCATACTCTTGGCTCTTGGTGATAGTCTCTCATTTGCATTTATCATTCCTTTGTCGTGTAGTGGCCATTTGCAGGTCTCACCACATGTGCCCATGACTGACAGATCCTTAGCACTTTACCTTTTGTGATTATGTAATGCTCTACAGCAGAGACTGAAATGAAATGAAGGGTTTTCCTCTGTTCACCAGGAACAAGGATGTTTAATTTCAACTATATCAGTCACAAGGCTACATACAAAGCATATCAGCAGTTAAAAGCAAAATGGATTAGAAGAATTTATGGGAAAGTGACATGCTTTTGCTGCTCTTCAACTATCCATAAATACTTTAGAACCCCATAAACCAAATGCTGGTCACAGTAAACTATATCTCAGTCTTTATTTTTAGTTGCAAACAGTAATAAAAGCATGTCCCAACTCCGTTAGGGATTTTTTATTTCCTCTTCACATTAACAAAGCCAAAACTCTGCCACTTGGTCATTGTAGCGACAGCATTAGAGAGTTCCAGTTAAAGGAGGTTGGCTTGTACTAGTTTTTAGTGTTTAGTGTAGTGTCTCCTGCAGATGACTGTCAGTGTGGTGCCAGTCTGGAGACATGTAGCAACCGACTATGTCCAAGCCAACTTCAGGAAAAAGCCAAATTTAAAACACAGAACAAAGTCACACCTGAAACCAGATGTATGTTACATTAAAGAGCATTATCTCACAGTGAAGCCGGTATTAAAGGCTGTCAATGAACTGTAAGAGCTCAGCTCAACTGCTAAGTGTTCAGCAGAGGCTGCTTCACTGTGAAATCAAAGCCTCTATGTAACATAAATCTGACTGGATTCTCTGGTGAAACTTTGTTCTGTGTTTTTTCTGTGTCTTTTTTCCTGGTTCAATGTTAACTTGGAAAATGCTGGTTCTTGCAAGGGCTCCAGACTGGGGCCACATTGACTCTTAGACCGTGTTGGTCAACTTACTTCAAAAAAGTAATTAGTTTTAGTTACAAATTACTTCTCCCAAAAAGTAACCGAGTTAGTAACTCACAATGTAGTAACTGAGTTACCCGCCACCCTGCGGAGAAAGCTTATTTCGGCCGCTTGTATCTGGGATCTTGTTCTTTCGGTCATGACCCAAAGTTCATGACCATAGGTGAGAGTGAGAACGTAGATTGACCAGTAAATCGAGAGCTTTGCCTTACAGCTTAGCTCCTTCTTCGCCACGACCGCATTACTGCAGAAGCTGCATCGATCCGTCTGTCAATCTCTCGCTCCCTCCTTCCCTCACTCGTGAACAAGACCCCAAGATACTTGAAGTCCTCCACTTGAGGCAGGAGCTCTCCACCAACCTGAAGGGGACAAGCCACCCTTTTCCGACTGAGAACCATGGTCTCAGACTTGGAGGTGCTGATCCTCATCCCAGCTGCTTCACACTCGGCTGCAAATCGTCCCAGTGCACACTAAACAACAGGACAACATCATCTGCAAAAAGCAGAGACGAGATCCTGTGGTCTCCAAACCAGACTCCCTCCGGCCCCTGGCTGCACCTAGAAATCCTGTCCATAAAGATAATGAACAGGACCGGTGACAAAGGGCAGCCCTGCCAGAGTCCAACATGCACTGGGAACAGGTCTGACTTACTGCCGCATGAACATGCCTGTCCTGACTTACTGCCGCTTGACTTACTGCTGCTTGAACATGCCATCTTGTTCATCAAACAAGTTTGGATGTATTGTGTTAGGCTGGGACTGTTAAGGTGAACCAGTCTGCAATTACATGACCTTTTTGTGACAGTAGTAGCACTCATGCTCCTCACATTGAGAGGATTTTGTTGACTTTTTTTTACAACGGTATTTAATCAGGACCGGAACTCTTGGGGCATATAACTCTGTCTGCTCATAAAATTAATCGGCCAAGACAGCGGCTTTAGACAAAAAAGCTACCTTTTTTCATTCATTCTGTTCAAGAGAACCATCTTCTTCTTTTGAAGTCTTCTAGCAGTATCAATTGTCTAAGAAACTGAAAGTTGTTTTTCAAGTCAATATTTGCCCACCATTAATCAAAGAGAAGCCCCTTTCTCTTGCAAAATCTACAAATGTTTAGCGACTAGTCTTCTTTTGGTTCCTACAATTCTGCCTGTAGTGCTCTGGGACAAGTTCATAGGCACAAAGAATGGACTTTTTTAGATCTCATAGTTATGACTAACTTTAAGTGAAATCGAGGACACCACCTCTTGGGCCTTACCATTAGTTTGCACTGAAGGAGTAAAGGCTGCATCTTATTTGGCCAATTATGAGCTGTAGCAATTCTTTCAAATACACCAAAGATAAGCATCAACTTCTGTTTAATGGAATATTGGTACTAAAGCAATGTTTCTACTGACATCAAAACCATGTTTTAAGCTGTAGAATTGTCAGACTTGTGTGATGTGACTTTTGCAAACAAGATTGTCATGGCTTCAATTTTCAGTTCTCTCAACTTTATTTCCTTTTCAGCCTGTATCTCTAATTTCAGTAACTGTAGTCGAAGGTCTTAATCACGCACTTTCTCCTTCTCCTCTGCCTCACGCTGAAGACGCGCAAGACAAACTTTCAACTTGGCACTAGCACTGGCTCCAATTCCATGTGCATCTGTAGAGAAAGGCTCAAATGGAGGCAAAGTTGCAGAAGGAGTCTCTCTTTTCTCTCTGTCCCCCAAAGTCATTGTAACTTCCTCTACCTGAGCATTAGAAACAAAAGTATCACTGCACTACATGTTACATTGCGTTACACTACACAAAAAATTGTAGTACCTGTACAAAAGTAAACATTTAGAAAAATGTAAGAAATATCATCAAATTTCAGGGAAAAAAAAGTTTAGGGTATTGTTAATGCTGTCAAATCCCTGACCCGACCAGTATGTAAGGGTTAAGAGTAGGTACATCCTGACCTCATTTAGTGACAGGAAGTTGAAACTTAGAAAATGTAATCCTATGTTTCCTTTTGTTCCATATAAAGTCACTCCTTTATGTTCCATTAAGTAGCTTAAATTTTTTGTATGAAGGTATAATAAAGGGATGGGTAAAATAATGGGTATAATAATCTAGAAAGCACATTTATGTGGGCAAACAGTTCTGAATGCCAAGATAAACAAAACCCTTTTTGGACCAACTGAATGGGAGGGATCAAGGAGGCAGTTTTTTCTTTGAGGCTACCCATTAGCTTTGCAAGGGATTTACAAAGGTACATTTTTTAGCCTGAAATGTATGTGTTGGCTAATGTCAATGGGCTTTGTTATATATAAGACATCATCAGCATATTAAGAAATGTTCAGTGACACTCCTTATGTCTGAGTTGTGTTTAATAATTTAATGACAAGAAACAAGAATTTAAAGGTAAGCAAAATCCTCTTTACTGGTCACTCCTCATCCTGACAGCAGCAATTTTTCCTGCTTTAGATCTTTAGAGCCTACCTTATAGTTTTTAGCTCAGAGCGATGTGATCCCACATTTATCTTCTCCTGCAATGAATGCATTGCCAATATCTATATGCATTTCATTTAGCTTTTTTTTTTACTCTTTCCCGGGATAAGCAGACATCCAGTGCTGGAATAGACTAGTTCTCTGTGTTATCTGTTATTACCGTGTCAACAATGTCAATAATTCAATGTATCAGATTTTATAAAAAACTGCAGCTGTAGCTTGACTGCTGCTGAGTGTAAGGGATCTTTCCATTGACAGCTGTCAATAGATTTGTTACGGGCTGAAAAAATCTGTTCTGCTTGTATTGCCCTCCTGTGTCGCAGAATGATGATGGCCAGGATCACGGGGTAATCTGATGGGACAAGACAGAATTGCCAGGACCTAGTCACAACCAAGTCCAGTGCAGGGTATCTTTCAACGTTATCATTGAATAAAGCTTTAAATAGCAGGAACAGTAATTTCAGAAAAAAAGTAACAAATGAGATGTAGAGAAGTTGAACAGAGCTCTGGTTGTGTATGGTCCTTTCTTTTTCCTATTGATGGGGTTATCAATTACAGACAATAAGTGGGAGCCGATGGGTGGGAGTGTGGGTGACAGGGGTTAAAGAGCTATTTGGATTTTTGGAGCCACACTCTGGGCTTTCAATAACAGGATTAATGTAGCCGCCAGTGCTGCGGTTCCGCTTGGAAATGGATCAATCAGAAAAAGGCAGAAGCATTTTAAAAGGATTATAGATTAGCAATTAGATGTCTTGTGACCAGGGGTTAGGAAGCACTCTCAGTATTTAAGTCTTAAGGTGAAGAGGCCCCTGTGGTCCTCGTCTAAACCGCTGGATCCCTCTGCACTCTGTTGCATGTCTTAGTCCTGTAGTGGAGCTTCTTTTTGTTTTTTTGTTTGTTTGCATTTTTATTTCCACTGTAATTTGGACTCAATGGCACATGCTAAGGAATTAAAAACTAAAATTGGTAAAGAGTTTTGAAGAAAGTGTATGTTGTCATTTGGAGACATTTAGTTTAATTTACTGTATAACTTTTTAACGCCCAAGATTTCAGCTCATTTCCAAAAAACACAAACAAACGCTAAAACCAGATTCTACATAAATTAGTTAGGTGCATTTTACTTCATCGGGTGGCCTAAAATGTTTATCTTGCACAGCAGCTGGAATCTCTCTTGATTTGTGAGCTCTGTGAGTCCAGCTGGAGGGGATGTGATTTTTGTCGATCCGCTGTATAATGAGTTGTGGGTGTGTGTTAAGGCTTCATGACGAATGCTGATAAAAATGCCGGGTGCTCTGATTGGACAGAACAACCAGGTAATAGGGCGGCCAGGTGGTTTAATCTGTTTACCTCCACCTCACCTGAACTGTGCAAACAAGCTTCTGTGGAAGGCCACCAGATGGTTCTGTGGAATAAAACCAATAGATAGATTTTATTTTCTTTGGCTGTTTAGAAATGTGTACTTTATTTCCGATTCAAGGAATGCTTCTGAGATAAAGCAGACATAATACCCCAAGGTTATTCATAATTACCTATGCAGAAAATATTACACTAATAAATTAAACTTAAACTCAAAGAAAAGAGTATAGGCAGAAGCATAAACTTATAATGCCCACCCTCCATTTCTAAACTTAATATACCCCCTAATATCATAAAAACTGTCCCTGACCTGAAACAGGCCCTGAATATGTATTGGCAACAGATTACTCTTCACTTTCTACATCAACTGAGCAGTTTTAAAATTAGCTAGATCTCAAAATGTTAATGCTTTTAGTTTTACAAATATTTGGTTTGTATGCTCTCTGTAAGCTTCTTTATTTACAGTTTGTATTGCTGTCTTTTAAATTATGAACAAAAGTTTAAATTTGTTTTATGAATGTTTCCCCACATTTGAATAGAGTACATCATGTAAGGCAGAACTAAGGACCAATACAAGATATTTTTTTTTATTTAAGAATTCTAAATTTGTATAAAATTGCTTCCAGTGGTGTTCCAGCTGTAACACTGGTGAATGGAAGCTTAATGTAAGTCCCTGTGGATAAAAGCGTACGCTAAATAAATAAATGTAATATAGAAACCTTTATTAGACACTATGGAACAAATCAAAATCCTAAAACTATTTTAATATTTGGGTATTTTAACATAGATCTTTTATAAATAAAAACACATACACTTACATAGAACTGTGTTGATATTATGTGTAATTTCCCCAAGTGCTTCAAAAACAAGTGGTTTCCTCAATATAGTCTCTCTCTATATCCTATAGTCACACGCCCCACCAGAGTCACCTCACACTGCTCCCCCTTAATCAATAATATTTTCACAAATGTATTAAATAAGACCCTGACAAGTGTTAGATGATACTGATAAATGATATTAGTGACCACAAGTATCCTCACAATTGGAAGAAAAACAAATGAATAATAAGAATAACAAAAATAATAAACAATAATAAAGCATATAAGAGTAAGAACTGATGACATGATCAATGCATTCAAACAAACTTTATCAAAACAAAACTGGGATGGTGTCTTTTGGGAAAATTAAGTAACTGGAGCAAATTAAAACTTTATAAATGTATTCAACTATATGATACAACAACAATAACAACACATTTTTAATTTTTTACAGCTTTGTCCCGTTAGGGGTCGCAGGTGACTGGAGCCTATCCCAGCAGCTTTGGGCCTGAGGCGGGGTACACCCTGGACAGTGGCCAGTTAGTTGCAGGGCTGAACAACAACACATAAGTATACTAAAAAAAGATTATTATAGAAGTCTAATTGAAAGAAAAATAAATAAAAAATAAGAAAGGTCTATGGAAAGTACTAATGCAATAAACAAGGATTCTAAAAATATTTTTTCCCCTATTTACATGATTAAAAAGTCCCTGAATTGGCGGCTAAGATTGATACAACAAATGACACAGATGTTTTCAACAGTATTCTGGACAACACACGTTCTTTATTTCCGATACAAAGAAACACAAATGAAATAATAAAGATTGTTAATCAATGTAAGAATAAAAAAATCCAGTGATTGGAATGGTCTTGACCAGTCTATAATTAAAAGTGTAACATCTAGCATTGCAAAGCCTCTAAGTTATATTTGTAATTTTTGTAACACACAGGAGAATTCCCAAACCAAATGAAAGTTGCAAAAGTTATTCCAATCCATAAAAGATAGCCACCAGTTTACAAACTACAGACCTACCTCCATATTGCCCCAACTAGCTAAAATTCTGGGAAAACTTTTCATTGTTTATTTAGATTTTTTTTTGCAAAACATAACCTACTTAATGACAGTCAATATGGATTTAGGAATAATACATCCACAGCACTGGCATTAATCGATCTAACTGAAGAAATTAAAAATAGTATTGCAAAAAAATTGCACCAATTTGGCATATTCGTAGACCTTCAGAAAGCTTTTCACACAATAGATCATGTAATACTTCTTAAAAAACTAGACAAAATTGGAGTAAGGAGCACATGACTGGGTCCGATCATATTTAACTGAAAGACAGCAGTGTGTACAGGTGGGTGAACACATATCAAGATGGACGAGTATTACATGTGGAGCCCCCATGGATCAGTACTGGGGCCAAAACTATTTTTGATTTATATTAATGATTTATGTCTTGTATCAACTAAATTAAAATGTATCCATTTTGCAACCAATACCACTATATAGTATTCAGGTACTAGATCTATATAACACATACTGTTAATAATGGTAACTGAGATAAAAACAGAGCTAAACAAAATTAAGGAATGGTTCAACAGTACTAAGTTGTCATTAAATATGACAAAAATATATATATATATATATATATATATATATATATATATTTGGAAAACATAGAAAAGATGAAGAAATGGAGATCCTAATTGACAAAGCTAAAATAGAAAGAGTTAATAAGCAGAAATTGCCAGAATGATGTTAGATGGAGGCCACAAATAGTTCATATTTGTTCAAAAATGGCTAAAATGATCGCTTTAATGGGTAAGTGAGGTTATAGACATGTACTAAATCAGAAAGCTCTCTCCATCTTACAGTATATTGTTCACTCATCTTACTTATTCTATTGATTACTGCACAAGAGCCATTTAGAGACATAGTAAGTACAGACTCCAAAAAAAGCTATCAGAATTATATATAATGTGGGATTTACAGATCACACAACACACTGTTCCTAAAATGATATAACCTTAAACATGAAGACTTAGTTAAATTAAAAACATTTTTATTAATATATAAAGCAACAACCAACTCCCCATTGATATTAAAAGAATGTTTACCAATACAGAGGGGGGTTATAATTTAAGGAGAGTATTACTTAAGTATACTAAGTATACTATATTAAGTATTACTTAAAGTGGTGTGCTTCTGTGGAACCGAAAAGACAACGGTAGAACACAATTATATAAAACTAGTATATTTAACAAATATACTTGTAATAACTAATTGTAACAATAATTTAATTTTATATAATAATAATTAATTAATGATAATTAACATGAATAGAAATCTATTTTTTCCTGTTAATTGCGAATTGTTGTTGTTGTTTTTGTGTTTCTTCGGTTTTGCTTTGTTGTTTATGATATTTAAATGTTTTTCTCTCAATGGTGAAAGGGTAGTGTGGTGTGAAACTTGCATTCAGTGTGTCGCCAGTGAGTAAACAACACAGTCATTAAAGAGGGGCATGCGATGTTTTAAACAAACATATTCATTTGTGAAGAGTTAATAGAGATAGAAACAAAAAATTTAAAGTCTACTAACACAGTTAAAAGATACAGTATCTATGTAAACTTATGAGTTGAGCAAGAAAATTGCAAGCACAATGTCTATTTTTTCAGTGCACCCAGAGGGTCCCGTCCCTTTCACGATTAGCTTCCCTCTTTATCTTCCAGGTTTCATACTTCTAAGCCTCTTCTCTTAGCTGGGGCTGCCATAGCGAGGTTACCAAGGAAATGGAGCTGCACTCTCTATTTGAGAGTCACAAAGCACATATCTAATGCAATTTCTCACCATATGTCCCGGGACAGGAAAGTTTCATTGGAGGTTTCTGTTCAGCTGAGGGTGCTATGTCAGTGAGATAGACATGATTTTGAGAATTTTTTTTTTTTTTTTGCCGTCAGCCCTGCGACTTACTGGCCATTGTCCAGGGTGTACCCCGCCTAAGGCCCAAAGCTGCTGGGACAGGCTTCTGTCACAAGAGAACCTCTGATGGGACCAAGCTGAAGAAAATGAATGAATGAATAGTTATAGTCTAAGAGTTATGTGGTGCCGCTTTAAGGTACGCTCTTATGTTAGATAGCTAGTCACCACCACAATGTTGAGAGCTAGAGGTTTCTTCTCTCCGATTCTTGGTTGGTCCCAGGTGACCAAAAGGAGAATTGAGGCAGGGACCGGACTGTGACCAATCTCTACTGATTTCCAGCCCACCTTGGCCCCTACCCTGGTCTCAGTGTGAATGCACTGTGCAGAAACATCTAGAAACAAATGGACTTCTTCATTGGTTGTGACAGCTGTGGTGGGTTTGATGGACAGGAACTAATTTTTCCATCATACGCAAATAAAAACAAAAGAAGGAGCTGCGGTAAGTGGCTGATTAGAGGCAGGTGTCGAGCAAACCCTATAAATGCAAATATGTGTCTATGGCGTTTTCATTGTTTATACGAAAACAGATGAGTTATGTTTGGAATATAAGAATTTCAATTGCAGCCAGTGGAGCTCTTTACTTCACTTTTACTAGAGCAGAAATTAAATTATTTTAGTCCACCAGGTAATTGCCCTGGTACTCTAAAGGATGGCACAAAATATTACCTAATGAGCTAACCACCTTTTTTTTACTGTATATGCTTGATCACAAACTGTCAGGGGCATCAAGGTATTTAGGAAATCCACAAATATTTTTACAAAAAAATGATGTCTGTTGGATACTATAAAAAACAGCCAACTTGCAGGTGGCGTTTCCGCATTAAGTTCAGTAAAGGCAGCGCAGCTGTAGCTTTTCTTTATTTGTTTTAGGAGGAAAATATTGTATTCTTTTTTTCTTTGGTTGACCGTAATAAACAAAATAATGTTTAAGTTGTTGTTTTGTTTCTGGGGAGATCACTGGAGGCCATCAATACACTAAGTTATAGTAAACTAAAGAGAGAATATGTCTGTGGATTAACCAATTAACAGAGGCCTCCAGAGCTTTTTTTTTTTTGGTTAATCTGGTTAACGAAAAAATACAAGAGACAGTCCCATACTAATCCCAAAACATTTGTGGTAAATGTAATAGTGTTTTAGCTGGTTAAGGATTCTTGAAAAATTGGAGACAGACCTCGGCAGAAGGTCTTGTTGTGCTAGGGCATTGTTCACGAGTAATTACTATTATGATTGACTCAAAAAGTTGAAAAAACAAATAAATATATTATTTAATTTAATAAAAAGTTAGTTCTTCAGTATAAATATATCAACACAATGCTTAATTATTAATACAATTCAGTAAGATAATTGCTCACTTAGCCAAAAATAAATCTCTTAGTATATATAGATTATATATAATAATATTACTATTTAAAACTCTTGCATATTGTTTTTTTTACATTTTACTTTCTGTTATGTTACTTTAGATTACCTTATGTAAAGGTACCTCATGTTGTCAACGTACATTATGTTAACTAATGTTATGTTACTTTTCATTACCTTACCATATGTTTACCTGCACTGTAAAAACTGCTTTTTTGCATTGAAGTTTGTATTTTTACTGCAAACAAAATTAGATATCAATGTTTTGTACAGCAAAGGTCTCAATAGCAGCATTTTTATTTGCTTTAATTAATAATAATAATAATAATAATAATAATAATAATAATAATAATAATAATAATAATAATAATAATAATAATGTAAAAACACACTCACTAAAAAAGTGTCAGAGCAAAGTCTTGTCAGTAGGTGGCAGCTGCAGTGGGGCCTGGAGGCTCCTATCACCTTCAGCCTGCAGCGTATCTCAAATAGGATCTCCATCAATCACGGGGGAGGCTTTGGTGAGCCGAGGGTTTCTGTGCGTCTCCATGAGAGCTGCAGATATGTATCATCAAGAGAATTATTATCTACTGCACAGACTCCACCCACTACCACCAGGTATCATCTGCAACTTCACACACTCAAGGACCAGGGCAGAGCAGCTATTATCTGTGCACATGTACTGTGACTTCAAAATTAGTTTCAAGCAGTCGTAAAAAGTCATCTGAATGATTATGTCTAGAGACTTACTTTGTGTGGAGTTAATTAAGAGGTGTTTGGTATTAAGGGAGAGTTTACTAAAAGACCTTGGACACTGAGAAAACCAAAGGATGTCACTGGAATGATGGACCACCAGGCATCACCTGCAACTTAACCCACCCAAGCACCAGAGGAGGCAGAGCAGCTATTGTCTGTCTGTATGTTCCACTCAGTTCTCTAACCAATACAAGTTAAAAAATAAACATAGAGCTACATTTTTGCAAAGGTGGCCACATAGAACTTGACTTGTCTGAAAAGCATAGAGTTCCTTTGTGTGACTCTGAATATGTTGTTAGACCCAGTGACCCCTACTTTATAATTTAACTGCTGATTTTCACTTTGGCAATAAAACCTGAACTTATCCTAATGATTAATTGTAATTCTATGACACTTTTTATATCGACAATACATTTATTGTTATGACCCTGTTTGAGTGGAGAGTCTCTGCATCCCATAGTCTGAGCATGCTGCTAACCAAGGCCATAAATTATAGAGTAATTGGAATGCTGCAAATATGTGAAATGATTCAGTGGGAAATTTCGGAGGTGATTACACTCAACGAGTTCAAAGCACTTATCTTAGGTCCATTAAAACCGCCATTACTGCTCCACAGATGACACCTTAAGGTGCTGCGAGCACACGGCAGTGAAAGACCAGAGGCGCGCCAGGGAATAATTGTGTGCACATGCCCAAGTGAGAAGTAAATGTGAGAACAGAACGCATTAAACAGCACGTTTAAAGATGGATTAAACTCCTTTTACTGTCTGGCGTGCTGGCTACACAAAATTTTAGATCTTTAAAACAAGCAGAGACAAGAAAATCTCCTTGCACTCAACATATACATTGTAATTCTGGATAAGTGGTGCATTTCATTTATTTTTTTTTATCTTTGTGAAGTGGTAAAAGCAATAGTTTCAAAACTCCAAGTTTCTTCCATATTACAGAGCAGACTTAGTAGCTCTACAACATCAAATAGTGGGATGCACTCCAATATTAAAGCTAAAAGGTTCTGGGGTCAATCCTCATTCCTTTCTGTGATGAGTAGAAATACATCTTGTGAGGGTCAAATGGTGACTCTTTCACCCGAACATGTATAACTCCAATAACTCGACACTGTTGCTCCGTGATGTCCGGAGGCTAAGCCTACACCTACAGTAGCTGCCTGAGGACAGTGAATTCTTTCAGCAGTCGATAAAAATTTAAAAGTGCACCTTTTTTATAGGTGGAAATAGGTGGATTTATAAAACAAGTGAATTTATGATAAAATAATAATAATAATAATGGATTGGATTTATATTGCGCTTTTCTCCCGAGGGACCAAGGGACTCAAAGCGCTTACAAGCCGTCCATTATTCATTCATACACAGTCACTCACTGGTGATGGTAAGCTACAACTGTAGCCACAGATGCCCTGGGGCAGACTGACAGAGACGTGGCAGCCATTTTGCGGCTACGGCCTCTCCGACCATCACCACATACATTCTCTGAACATTCTTACACATTCATACGAGGCAAGGTGGGTTAAGTGTCTTGCCCAAGGACACAACGACAGTATGAAATGTGGGGAGAGCGGGAATCGAACCCCCTACCTTCCGGTTGAAAGACCGCTCTTAGCTTTGTTAATGTCTTCCTAAAGGCTTATGAGACTGTCCAATCGCTCTTAACCCTTCTCCCCTCTGTGTGTCCTCTGTGGGCGGAGAGGTGGATGCAAAAAAAAGGCTTTAAGACCCAGCCCTGGTTATGAGTGATCAGGCCTCAGTGCTTCAAAGCTCTCCAAAAACAACTGCGCAAGTCCATGCCTCATTTTAGACCAGAATGCTTTAGAGTGGCCACAAGATCAGCCTTTATGTCCCTATTTTTATTTAAAATTTTTCTTCCTGATTTTGGGGATTGATGCAATATAGCTATCAGGTTTAAAACATATTCCAATTATCTCTTTCAGAAGGTTTGTCAAATCATCAGGAACCTTTTTGGTTAAAGAAAAAATCCAATCAGAAAATAAAAAACTCATGACCACATTAGGCACTTTGGAGCCAATTTGATTTGTAGAAGGAAGATCGTTTGGGCACAGTTTTCACAATGTTATGTAGCTTGTTTTGGTTAAAGTGTCTCTAACACATACTATATTGTCATAATTTGAATCAACATTGAACACCTACCTCTCTTGTTATGATATGCTTCACTGAGTACACACCCCTGTGTTATGCCTCTGGAATGAAAACCTGCTCTGTCTTTTGTCTTGTATTAGGTCTCCTCAGCCAGCCCAGGTCCAATAATGTGCTCCTGACAGGTTCCTAGTCTGCATAATGTCTCCTGTCACAGCCGACAGAGGAGAGAGCGTGAAGAATTTCCTCCAGAGTCATCATTGTCATTGTGTGGCGCCTTGTACTTAGCCCTGTCACCTGCAATTAACATCAGAGGGAAAGTGGAGCTGACACCGGGTTTAACAGTATGATGGGCTGTCAGCGGACGGGCTTCCTCCATCACTCACCCCAACCTCGCACCGTCCAAAGGACTGGCACCATGACACCAGTCTTTGGGAAATAGAAAGTAATACCTACTCCTGCAGTAGGTATTACTGCAGTTGTAGGTATTATTAAGATGTAAGCCACAGTACCATAAAATGATTTTTTGTGCATTTTGGAATACTGCATTTAATCCAACCATCACTCTTTATTTATTTAGCTCTCAGAGGTTGCATTAACTAAATATTTTCTATCATTGATGTTTAATTTTAGCAGTGATGGAAAATCTGAATGCCATCTGTCATTTTCACAGATTACGTTGATAATTTATTTATTGTAATTCCTACTCCTGTCTAGTTGGTGGCGAATGTACATTATTGCAATGCAATGCAATTATCTTGAATTGTCTTGTCTTTGTGATGCACCAGTCAGTTGCAAAAATGTCAGCTGAGTGTGAGCAGTTTCTTTACAGCACCAAATAGTTTTGATATTTTTAATAAATGTTGTTTTTGTGTATCTGTTGTTCATAAATAAAACAGATAATCTGTCCTCTATGTTGGTGGAATATTAGTCTTCCTCATTTGCTTTTAGATTGGTGAACCTCTGCTCATCTTTTCTTCTTGGAGACTTTTTGTTCGTTTTATAAGCGAGTCATGTTACATTTTGCCCTCGTCCCAACGTTTATGAGATTGAATGTTGCTGCCATCAAATTCAAAAGGAACTAAGTTTTTCTTCAATGCAATTTGGTCTTATAATATATAAAAAAAATCATTACATTATGTTTTGAATTGATATTAAAATGATAAAGCCTAAAGGTTCTAAGGTCTTTATTTTGTTACAGACCACTTCTATTACAATATACTGAAACTATATGCAATATGAGTTGATAAAACTGTTTTTCTTAAGTACAAGAAAAGAAAAGGGCTTTCTGTTTAAGTGGACTTATAACCTCTTCCTATCATCCTCCTTTTCCAAATATGATTCAATCTTTTAAATGGGGTTTAATCACACTGTCATTTCACCATTTCTTCATTTCCACGTCTCACATTTGATTTGGTTATTATGAGAAGCAGAGGTGTTATGCTCTTCATGTATTATCCCGAACTGAATTGTCAAGTCTTCATTTGCCTCATTGTTGATTTCATTAGACTGAGCAGCTCCACAAAACAAGATCTAATGAAAAGCCAGAGTGGAAATGTGACTCGTGTTGTAACACTGCTTTCTCTGGACTTTAATAGCATGAGTGTTGTTTTGCAGAGGTTAACAATGCATTGTGCTGCTAACTACAGTATTTGCACTTGGGAGCTACATCTCAGCATTATGAGAGGTTTTTGGTCGTCTTTGGGGGCCGGTGTGTGCTTGCTGCGGTTAATATCAGCGCGGCCCAGGTAGCGCCGTTGCTATAGCAATGATAATTACAAAAGGTTCATTAGCTCACACCAGTTTTGCGAGTCAAACAAGGCTTCACATTAACAAAATTTACATATTGAGAAAATTAGCAGAACTGGCATGAGACCAGTGTCATTGAAATAAGAAGCAACCTGACAAAGACACTGTCAAGCTGCAAGGAGGGGGTATAATAATAAAAAAATGACATGCACACAAGCATCTTATTTTATTTTTTGTGTGTTCTGTTTATGTTTTAAAGCTGTAAACACCATTTCCTAATTTCAGAAACCAGTATAAGCCAGTTTCATAATTTTGAGAAAACAAACACAAACATAACTTATAACTGTGCTTTTAAAACTGAGACTGATTCCAGACCTGCCAACCTGTACACATTTAGCGTAGCAGGCACCCTTAAAAGTATGCTGGTGAGATTAGTTGCTCTAATAGTTCGCAAAAAGCAGCTAGTTCATGCTAATGCTTTGTGCCGGCTGCTGTCTCACTCTGCAGCTCTGGGCTGCATGCACTGCGCTGGTGCTCGCAGCTGTGGCAGGCCCCCTCACACTCTCAAAGCAACAGTCCAGCTGCCTGTCAATCAATATGTAGCAATTACAGCAAAGTATTTCCCGCCTCTCTCCAAATCCCACTTTGTGATTGGTTTTTAGATGGTACGTGCTCGCGTGTGATTGGCTGGGGCTGGGAACAGTGCTTCCCAAACAACAACCGTTGAAGTTGCGCTGCGCAGCTAGACGAGCTGCTGTCTGCTGCTGCCAGCTCAATCTTTATCTGTCTCTGAGCGTCAATAACTGCTTTATAATCGCGTGTGATATATGTTAGTTTGAGAGGCGTTTGCTGCTGATGGAAACTCAAACAGCATGAGGCTGAGTGAATTATTGTAACACACTTACAAACACTAATGTGCAGAGACAACAACCCATAGTCTGTTAACCAAATGATATAAATGAGGACTAAATATCTCCTCTCATTTTCATATTTTTTAAAACAAAGCTTTACAGAGGCAGTAGTCTTGTTTTTGTAAATAAGAATTGATTAGCAACCAGTGCCCTGTCTTTATGTGTTGTAATTATTCCCAAGAAATAGAGCCTATATTATTTGAATTTTCTGACTGTAGGCTACTGTATAATAATTAATCTTAAAATACTTATATTGTTATATTAACAATTACTAAATGTTACATTAAAGACCTAATATGCAATTATATCCTTTTATGCTATAAAAGGAATATCCCTGACACATTGTAATTATATTTAGTGTCTTTTGGTACAAAACTATTAATATATGTCAGATGGTGGAAGAAATACTTTGAGGATCTTCTCAACCCCACCGACAGGACTTCCACTGAGGACGCAGAGGCTAAGTGCTCTGAGGTGGACTCGTTCATCACCCAAGCTGAGGTCACCAAGAAAGTCGGTAAGCTCTTTGGTGGCAAGGCACCAGTGGTGAATGAGATACGCCCTGAGTACCTCAAGTCTCTGGATGTGGTGGTTGACACACCTCTGCAAAATTGCGTGGCCATTGGGGACAGTACCTCTGGACTAGCAGACCGGGGTGGTGTTACCTCTTTTGAAGGGTGTGTTCCAGCTACAGGTGGATCACACTTCTCAGCCTCCCCGGGAAAGTCTATGCCAGGGTACTGGAGAGGAGAATTCGGCCGATAGTCGAACCTCGGATTCAGGAGGAACAATGCAGTTTTTGTCCAGGTCGTGGAACACTAGCTCTATACTCTCTTTAGGATGCTGATGGGATCTTTAGAGTTTGTCCAACCAGTCCACATGTGCTTTGTGGCTCTGTAAAAGGCATTTGTCTGTGTCCCTCGCTGCATCCTGTCGGGGGTGCTCTGAGAGCATGGGGTCCAGGCCTTTTACTAAGGGCTGTCCAGTCCCTGTACGAGCAGGAGCTTGGTTTGCATTGCTGGCAGTAAGTCAGACTTTGTCCCGGTGCATGTTAAACTCCGGCAGGGCTGCCCTTTTTATGGACAGGATTTCTAGGCGCAGCCAGTGGCCAGAGGGTTTGGAGACCACAGGATCTTCTCTCTGTTTTTTGCAGATGATGTTGTCCTGTTGGTTCCATCAAGCCAGGACCTTCAGCGTGCACTGGGACAGTTTGCAGCCAAGTGTGAAGCGGCTGGGATGAGGATCAGCACCTCCAAGTCTGAAACCATGGTTCTCAGTCGGTAAAAGGGTGGCCTGTTCCTCTCAGGCTCTTGCCTCAAGTGTCGAGTTCAAGCATCTTGGGGTCTTGTTCACGAGTGAGGGAAGGATGGAACGCGAGGTTTACAGACAGATTGGTGCAGCTTCTTTGGGAATGCAGTCAATGTCCCGGTCTTTCATGGTAAAGAAGGAGCTTTACCGGTTGAACTACGTTCCTACTCTCACATAATGAACAAGATCCCGATACAGGCTTGCAAAATGATTTTCCTGAGCAGGATGGCTGGGTGCTCCCTTAGAGTAGAGCCACTGCTCCTTCACATTGAGAGGAGTCAGCTGAGTTGGCTCGGACATCTGTTCCGGATGCCTCACAGATGCCTCCATGGGGAGGTGTTCTGGGTATGTCTAACCAGGAGAAAGCACCAGGGAAGACCTAGGACAGGCATGGAATTCTGGACGTCTCTGCTTTGACTGTTGCCCCCGCAGCCTGGCCCCGGATAACCAGAGGAAGATGGATGGATGGAAGCTTCCCCTTCTTGCATCTTTTATTTGTTCATCAGTTAAAAATATTTACTCCTCTACAAAACAGGAGCTCAATGTGAGAATCTGAGAGCTGCGTGCCTCTGGATGGACACTCCTGTACATGTGTGGAGTCATAGATTTTAACTCGAGGCGGACAACTCCATCGACTCTGCAGCTCAATTACAGCACATTTTCATTACTGTTAATAGTTATGAGCAGAAGCAATACTGGTTTAAACACCGGAACAAATTAAATGAATTATGGCCTCATAATGAAAGTGAATTTCCTCATGATTATCTTTAGGGTCACTGGGGTCTTTCCAAGATTCTCAAGAGGCCCATCTACTTTCAGCTTCTGTGAGTGACTGAGACAAGTGGCAATTCTGTCACTTCAGAGCCACAATATAAAAAGTTTAAAAACCAGATGTTTACTTTTTCCTTTTTGACAGTGACCTCAAATTATTTTAAGAATAAAAACATTAATAATACTTTGTCAAAGATGTATGTTTGCGTGAGTGTTTAAAATATTTCATTGTCTTGGTCTTGCCACTTATTAACGGTCTTTTATTTACATACAGTACCATGCAAAAGTAGAAATTTTATTTTATTTTTGACTTATAGCTGAGAATTGAAATGGATCATCAAGAGGCTTATGTCATGCAGTCTACATTACATATCTACAACTATAAAGATGAGAAATTGTTGCAAGAGAGCCTTCATCAGAGAGGCCAGAGTAAGACTAGAGGAGACTCTGAGAGAGCTGGAGAGCTCTGTCCACAGGACCAGTCCAAACCATACTCTCCACAGAGCTGGGCTGTATAAAGTGTGGTTGGAAAAAAGCCATTTTTGGAGAAAATCATAAGAAAGGAATATAGCCATAAATAGAAAATGCTATGATAGCACAAACCATCACCTGACATAGGCCCATCTCTAAAGTGAAACAGGGTAGGAACAGTTTCAGGCTGTGGGGCTGTTTGTCAATGTTAGGGCCTGGAAAACTGGTCAGACGTGAGGTAAAGAAGTATGGTGCTAAATACTATAATTATAGGAAACTTATATTATAGTACTTATAATAATAATAATAACCTATAATAATAGGGAAGTTATTAAAGAAAACAACTCAAACAGGGGTGTACACTGCACCCACTTTGAAGGAGCTCGAGCTGTTTATAGATAAATCCTTCCGATTTCATGTAAAAGCTCATCAAAAAACTTGGAGCTGTAAGTCCTTCAGAAGAATTTGAAGTACTGACTTCAGGCTCAAGTTTTCTGTTTTTCTGTTAGATTTTCTATTTGTTGATATGTGATTTAAACTAACATATCCTCCCTGATGATCCATTTAAATACTCAGTTATAAGGAAACACTAAAAGAAAAATGCTTAGTATAAATAAATGCTTAATATAAATACAAATCACTTTTGCACAGCACTGTATATAGCCAGGTTGTACTTCCATTTCTATTAGGTTGTATAATTTGACACAAAACATGTAAACACACAAAAATGAGACAAAATAAAAACTTGGACGACATTCTACGTATAAGGTCAGTACCAGTAACCCCACCGCATCTGCTCTGAGGATGTCAAACAAGTGCAGCAAAAGTTGTGATTCTATGACATATAAATGGTATTTGAAGCAGACTTACAAAACTTAGATGCATCACCCATGTTATGTAATGTGTGTAATGTAATAAAAGAAGGGGAAAATCCTGGTGTGTAGCAGAAGGAAAGGCTGGAGGTATAGCTGTGTGCTGCAATAAACATTAGTAGTTTCCTAATTTAAAAAAACAACACAAGTTTTCTACATTATAGGAACTCAATATTTCTGCTTCCGTTTAATATAATGTATACAAAGAATGAAGCAAGAGCCGAACTCTGCCTAAATCCAGAAACAGCTGCTAACTTTTTTTGGTAATTGTTTACGCCTAAGTAAGGATTATCTATTAACAAACTCAGTGTTTATCTTCACCTTTTAAAATCTGACAACTCTGGTAGAACCAAAAGCCACAGGGTTACCAAACTAGTACGCTATGTTTTTATGGGATGTTTTTTTAGTCATGAAAACTTACCTGTACAACCCCGGCCAGTCCCATAGTATTTTATAGAGGCATTATTAGAGACATACTTAGTTCTTTCATCTGGTTTGTTTTATCTGTAATAAGTTTTTTCCATTTTTTTCATTTCCAAATTGTTAAATTTCGAATGGGTTTAAACAACTATTTATTAAAGTTTGGAGAGTAACCAAAAAAATTGTAATGAGTAAAAAAAAAAAAGTTTTAAATTTCTACAATATTTCTAGGACATTTTGAAAATGTATTCTGGGTCATTGCTTTGACTGGAAGACTGGAAACATTTCCAGGTTTTCCAAGAATCCAAGAATTAGTTTAAACAGTTTGTTGAATTCTAATGAATGTAATCATGCTTCATTGGTACATGTGGGATTGTTGTAGGCGCACGATCCTCTCTGGGCCTGTTATGTCGGCCGCTCATTGACCCCCCCGTGTCACGTCAAGTACGGACCCACACTCTCTATCGCTGCTCCAACACATAATTAATCACCGCGCCAGTGTGTTTTGACTGGTAGCGAGCGACTTGATAAATCACCCACAGAGCGAGGCACACTCTGCGCCAAAGGGCTTTGAGCCAAACAGCCACCTTTGAGAGCAGATCAATGAGCTGTTGACCTGCATCTACCACCAACAACAACATGAGAAATGTGAGTTCATTTATCATTTTACCTAAATAAGTGTAACCATGTCATCTGTACTGTTTATGTAATTACACAAAATATAGTCAATTTGGGTTCATTTCTCTTCATCAAATACTAATTTTACTTGCTTTGCCTGTTTTTAGAGCATCTCAGGAATGATTAATGAAATAACTTGTATTTATACCTTCCCCAAAGTACTGTCTTAAGCTCCATCATATAAGGTAGGTAAATGGTATGCACTTTGGGTATGCTGACTGTGGCATACTAAGATTAGTTTTTTATTTCTTTTGTTCCAGGTTATAGTTTAACAGCTCATTTCCATCTAGTCCTATATTGTACATGTTTTTGGTGGTAGTGGAAACCGGAGCACCCGGAGGAGACCCACGCAGACACTGGGAGAACATGCAAACTCCTCACAGAAAGCCCTGCCCTGGATGAATGGAACCCAGGACCTTCTTGCTGTGAGGCTGGAGTGCTAACCACTCTGCCACTGTGCATTCAATAGCTGTACACACTCAGATCAGTGTTGTGATGTATTTGGACTGTATTGTTGTCTACACTTACGCCTTACTAGACCTGGTATGAAAATTCAGACTTGGTGAGATTGGTTCTACTTTGGGTAACCTTAAGGTATGATTGTTATAAATGCATCTAAAATGCATCCTTGGAGGTTGGAGGCTCAATCCAAATGTATTTAGATCTCTGTGGAGGTGAATGAGTCCTAGTTCCCACTGAAAGACCTCCTACATCAGTAATGTGTCTTTTAGGAAAAACACCACTCAAACATAGTTGTATTAAACTAACTTTAACATCTGAACCCTAAGCCTTTTTGTTTGACTACTTTGTCTTACCTCATTTCTTTTGACTAAAAAAGCTTCTTCATCTTTGCTATGACATATAGAGACGTTCTATACATACTTTTTTTTATTCAGGAGAAGCATGGCTAACTGAATATTCTGTATGTGTTTTACGTGTGTTGCTTGAAAGAAAATAAAGTTGTTAAGTTTACTTCTGGAGGCAAATAAGGAAGTGAGAACCAGGTAAACGAGCACGCATTACGTCACATCTGCTGAAACAGCGCGGGAGTTTCAACCCAGAAACCTTCTCATTTAATTGACTGCACAGGCTTACAGAGGCAACTGCACCAAATTCAGAACAAAAATGTTCTTTGAACCAAACTTCTGTAACATACTTTTAATTATTCAAAAGTAATAAAATGTGTAAAAAATATTTTACCGGTAAGTATTTAATTGCAAATTAATCTGATATTTTATTAATTTATTTATATGTAATTTAAAAAGTATATTTTGCAGTTTTTACTTTGCTTATTAGACAAGAGTTTAGAAATGAACTGTTTTAGACAAATAGTATTTTCAGAATTAGTATTTTAACACTTTTCAGAAAAGCTTTCTGAATAAAAATATTCTGAAAGCTAAAAACTCAAGCCCAAAGAGGTAAAACAGATAATATATAATGAACTGAAAGCAACATTACAACAATGTAGTGTCAAACTTTCTGAACAGCTGAAAAAAACTGACCTATTTATTTATTCAGATTTTTAGGCAGGAAAAGATTAAAAACAATTGAGCCTGACTCAGTACAAAACAGGTTCCTGCTCTTCAGAACATGAAGACAAGACACACATTACAAATTCCAAGACAAGGCATTACAATCATACAAACACAGATCTGCATAGACACAATTATAGCTGTGCCCATTTCAGTGGGCATAAGTCTTAGTTTCAGTAAACTAAGACTTTAGTTTGTAGATCGCAAACTACAAACTAAAGTCTTAATGGGGGATGTGGGATCTCATTCCAGGCTTTAGTGAGCACATAATAGAAAGATCTCTGTCCATAGCAGTTCCTAAAGGCCGATGAAGGCAAAAGTCACATTGTGGCAGATCTAGTAGAGACCTTGACCTGAGTTTTGGTAACAAAGCAGCAAGTGCAGTGGAGGTGTGTCCATTCAAAGAAGAACATGGCAGGATTTTCACCTTGACATTACAGTCAAGGCCGCCGTTCCTTGGAGTCAAGAAGTCTCACAGGAGTATCAGGTCTCACAGGAAACAAATCGCTTTACGACACTACACACATAAACACTCACCCCAGTCAGTCTCAGACATTCATCAGGGCAGAGCCGGCTTAAAAGAAGCTAAAGAAGTGAAAACTGTTGCTCATGATCAAACAAAAAGAGAGGAGAGCAGGGAGACTCTCGAAACCAGTACGTTTTTTCAACAATGTTTTTTAACATTACACCGAAGCTGTAAAAGGAGCTCTATCAGAAAAAATAGAAAAGAAATTATTGCTGCCGCTGCAACTTTTTCCTCTGATGCGGGTTCTTCTTTGTTCTGGCATAGTTCCACAGCAAAGAGAGTGTGACGTTGCCCACCCCTTGGCTGTGATTGGTCCGACTCCCCTTCAGCCGGGATAAGGGACGTGCTTACAGAACCTGCCTATACCCACTTTTTTCTGCTCAGAAAGGAAGTGGGCATGTGTGTATGAGCACATCCCCACCCCTCTCTGCTGGGTGGTATGATCCTTGTCTGTCCTCACATGATTGGTTAAACAGCAGCATGTGACATTCAGTTGACTCACTGCAGGAAGCACCTGTAGCACTGAGATCATCATTACATTCTGCCTTGTATTACATTACAAAAATAAATTACTGCGAGTAGCTCACGAGTGGCATGTTGGGAGACCCCTGCACTAGAAAGTCCATCAAAATCAGAAAACATAAAGAAAACAAGCTTTAAATGCATCAAAGACATAGGAAGTGACACTCTTTAAATGGCTGATGGCTAAGCCGCATTGTGAAAAACAAAATAAACTGACCGATGTCTATTTAATTTAAACAATGTGTACTCTTCATGTAGTTCTGATGTTGTGAGTAACATCTTCCTGATTACAAGGGTTAATCCCAGTGGTATTTGTTAATAGGAGAACATCCACCACCACCATCAAAAGTTAAATCACACAACAAGAAGAAATTACCCACAGATGTGCCAATAAAGTGTCTTGGGCCGCAGTAATCTAAACGTGTGATATGATAAGGTTAAGAAGCAAATGGAAAGAAAAGCCATTGTAGTTTTGCATATGTGAACACAACAAGACAAGTTGAACACGTGTGCAGTAAAAGACTCATCGAAATACAAGTCAAAAAGTTTATTTCTACTGATAAGCCGCAGTTACCTCTGTTGTACACCCAAAGCAGAAAGGATAGGCTCCAGCCCCTTATGACTTGTAAAAGGAAAACAGGATACTTAAAATCTTGATAAGTACTTCTGATCAGTAAAAGAATGCATGAATTCATAAAACTTCCTCAGCCCTATATTTTAAGATCATTCAGCGGTCAGTAAAGGGGATGAGATGTTTATGGGATGCCACATGGTGAAGACACACTTAACCAGAGCTATCCAATCAAAGCACAGTGTAATCATGAAACAGAGAAGAAAGAGCGAGTTAGAAAGCACACATTCCCCGAGGACAGCTTAGTGCAGAGCTAATAATCAGTTTGTACGCTGCTGATTACAGGCTAATCACGACCCGCTACCAGGAATACACTTCCGCTGCGTCTCCTCCCCCTCCCACCGCGTCACGTGACCAGCAATCTGCAGCTGAGGAGAATCAAATCAATGTGTGTTGTGTATTAAGAAGCTTCCCGTCGCTGCGAGGCTGATAATATTTACAGTGGTTGATTAAAGCTCCTAATTTCTATCCAAATGTCAGCGAGAGTAAACACAAGAGGGGAGCAAAAGCAGGAAAAAGAGACTTTACGGTCTGCTACCATAAGCAGTTAACATTTGAAAAAGACTAGATTTCTCTCATTAATGAAATGAAAGAATGGAAATGAATTAAGATTATATTTGTCTATGTAATTTCCCAAGTTCTCTTCCTATCGTTGTAGTGCCTAATACCACAAACTATATATTGATTTTACATTATATAATGGCAGGTAACATCTGGTGGTAAAAACTCACTCAGGTAAATCGGTAGTTGTCTATGAAATAGAAATCTTAGCTGTAAGAAATATTGAAACAAAATATAGTTCAAAATGTAATAATGTTGCACTTTTGCAATGATATCTGCAAAATTGTGCTTCTCCTCCAGCATTGCTTAGTTTGTCTACTCTGGTTTATGTTAAAACACTCACTATAAATGTCTTGTTGAAAAGAAAAAAACAAAAAACAAAAAAACAACAACAAAACATTGAAGCTACTTTATTTAATTAAAAACTGAACTAAATTATTTAAGACAATGTACATCGGAAGGTAAAGTGGAAGTACAGCTACTACAGCTGTGTTTAACACAGGAAGGCTGCCCGGATGTAACAAAAAATCATCAGTTTAAATGATCAAATCACATTTTTAATTAAATTTTGATTTTGATCTGAATATACACTGTTGAAAACTGGTTCAACCAATTGACACACCTATGCAAGCTAGTGTTTCACTATTTTTTGACATGTTTGTGATGTTGTTGGGGGAAAGTGGAGTGCCGGGAGGAAACATGCAAACGTTATTATTTGTATTGTTTTTCTCGGTGACCATATTTTTATTCATCCAAACAGAGGCACTGTTTATTCAATAGATCAAGCTGTGAAAGTTTGGAAAAAACTAGCTTAGCAATAGCGTTACCTTTAATTGTTCCATAAAATGACCAATCAGTGTTGAGTTATGGGCAGAGCAATGATTATGTTGGACTGTGTGACTGACGTGGGACAAAAGTGTCTTTTATTCTTTGCTTAAATTTTTCTTCAACTGTGTTTGTTCATAGACAAGCTATTTACTTGAGTGACTTGGGAAATTGCATTTTTGCCACCAGATGTATTTAATTTACAAAATACAATATGAATGATAATGTGTCTATGTAATGTAAAGGGTTTCTGAAAAACACAAATGTTAATCACAATTTTTTTTTTCTGATTCCATTTCTTTGAGTTGTGATACTGTATATATACTGTATATATACTGTATATATGTGACGTAGGGCTGTACTTCATAAAAGCAACAGTACAAATGTACATTCTCTGCAAATGTGGGCCTTAATGCAGAGCCTATTTTTTCCAGTTAGAAAAGCCACTTCCTCATTTTGTAGTATGAGTATCTTTAATTAAACCACTCAGTTGTTCTGCCTGGAGACATTATTTCTCCATCTAAATGTAATTATAAACCCAGGGTCCTTGTGAAAATGATAAGCTTTTACCTAAAAGAAAATCTACTAATCATGATAATTAGTAAACAATGACATCATAAGCAAAGTCATGTCCACTGTGGATAGTGATTGGTGGCAGTGTGTTGGTATTTGTACAGTCTCTGTAGCTGATCGGTCAAACATAACACATTCTCAAAGTTCATAACACATAACACATTCTCAAAGTTCATTCAGTTTAGACAAACCAATGTAAATGTCCAGAGACTGATAGGACTTTTTTTTTAGCTATGGCTACATGAATTGCTACCACTACAATAGTCACAAATTTATCACCTTAAAAACATTTCCAGTGTGAAAGGGATAATGTCTAAACCAGACTTAGAGAGACTTATTCATGCTTTTATCTCCAGCAGGTTAGATTACTGTAACGGCCTGCTCACTGGTCTCTCAAAACGAGGGTTAAGACAGCTGCAGCTTATTCAGAACGCTGCTGCTCGGGTTCTAACTAACACCAGGAAGTACAACCACATAAGTCCAGTTTTAAAATCTCTGCACTGGCTTCCTGTTGCTCAGAGAATAGACTTTAAAAAACACTGCTGGTTTACAATTCTCTAAATGGTTTAGCACCAGAATATATTTCCTTATGAGCCTCCTCGGACTCTGAGAACATCTGGGACAGGCCTCCCGCTTGTGCCCAGAGTTAGAACTAAACAGGGTGAAGCAGCGTTTAAGTTTCATGCAACAAAAACCTGGAACAACCTCAACTTTAACAATGTTCAAGGGGAGGTTAAAAACCTTCCTTTTTAGCTTCGCCTACACACTTTTTTCATCTGCACTCTGTAAAGCAACTTTGCTTTGAGTTACCCAGTGTATGATTTGTGCTGTATAAATAAAATAGCCTTGCTTTGCCTTAAAAAACTATATTGTCTTTGTTTTAGTTTGTCCATTTAGTAGAGAATAGATAGACAGAAGAATATATATAGAATAGAATAGATAGAAGATATAAAGCTAACACGCCTTTCAGATAATCCTGATCTGAGCTGAGGTATTTATTTGCAGAAATGTAATTTTTTGTATAATTGAAAAAAATATCACAGAAAAAGATAATAAATGCCTGTATTATATGAATAGTTATTTTGCTAAACCTGTTTACCAGAAAATAGTTAATGCTTGCAGTATTTACTTTGTATTTCCAAAAAGTCAGCTTTTTGCTAATTTTTCAAACTTTGGTAAGAACAACTGCAGTGCATGTCTATCTAAATGACTTTTTTGGTTAAATAGCAGTGTATGCATCTGAAAGTCCACGTGAAGCCGAGCAGAACTTCTCTTAGTGTGTTCAATGCATACCGGTTTCATTAGACAGCACGCCAGAGGACGGCAAATTGGGCCGAACTAATTACAATTTAAACGAAAGCATAATTGGACATTTTGCGCTTGTCAGACGATGAGAGACAGATGGGTTTGTAATTACATTACAAGTGTGACATAACGGCAGCGAGTTAGCGAACACCTCCTCGTGCCCTTCATGGAGAGATGGGGAGACGCGGCCCACTTTCCAAAACAATTTACTCTTCATTTTCATAATCAGTCACTGTCGACATCCGAATCCTTCATCAGCCAAATCAGGATGAATCACTACATGCAGTATGTAAGGCTAATGCTGAGAAAACACTTTTACAGACACTGGAAGGAAGACTGCTCACTAATTGATTGATTTTAACAATGTACAACTTTGTCATTAAAACACAAATCACACTGGCTTTTTCTCCTAAACCTAAAATTCAAGCTATGCATACATTTTAAACCATTAGCTACCAGTCCCTAGTCTGGTCACGGAGGATTGAAGTTCAAATGGTTGTACCAACACCCACTCCATTTTAGATAAGTGGACTGAATGGTCTGGCAGGATTTCTACCAAGAGGAAATGGCTGTAGAGACATTCCAGACTCATTTCACTCAACGACAAGAACGGATGTTTTAGCCGAACTGCTCATAGAAACAGAACCTTTATCATGATATACTAAATGTTTGAATTCATCTGAAAAAGATGCCATTTAAACGTGAAACCTCCTCAAGAGTCAGTTTTAAGTTAAAACCAGATTAAAGTTTAAAATGTGGTCAAATCAAACCTTTACTTTGTCACCCCAATCTAGGGAAAGTATTTTAAGTCTTACACCAGTGGCTCAGTGTGGCTTTTAGATTTGATTTGAAGACTTTCACAATCACTTTTAAAGAGACCTAACTGAGTTACTAGTTCCCCATGAGCCACTATGCAGCTTTAGATCCTCATGCAGGTCCCTGTTAGTTGTTATTAAGTCAGGTGTGAAGACTTTGGGGCCGTTTATACGACAACACTGGTCAGGAAATGCAGTCGCTGATTCACGTTGGCATGTTAACATTGAAACACGAAGCCACCAAAATGATGTAGTACTTATGCCAGACCAGTAGTGAGTGTTTTTTTGTTTTTTTGGGGATTAACCTGCCTGACACAATCCGAATCAGTATCTTTTATATCACTTCCTAAAGCGCAGAACATTTCTGACCTTTTTTTTTTCTTTATGCATTATTTAATGACATTTTTATTAGCTCCTATTGTCTTTCTAATGTTTCTTATTCTAAGTTTAAATTTGTCTTTTATTTCTGTAAAGCACTTTGAATGACCCAGTGTATGAATCCTGCTTTATAAAAAAAAGGGCCTTGCTTAATTGTAAGACTTAGAAGAACAAATTTAATACATGGACCTGGTTTTAAAAGTTCATACATTTTAAGACCTTGGTGGTACCCTGTTAATGTTGTCTTAAAAATGATGGAAAGTTGACATTTGATTAGCTACTTTAACACATTTTTTTTTTTTTGCTTTGCCATCTGAACACATTTGCAGTGGTTTTGTTAAGGATGAGCGGGTGTCTGTTGTTCCATAGACTGTACTGCTGCTAATCCCTGCTCTTTGCTATTCATACCTTCTGTTAGCCAATGACTGACTCCTCCAATCCCTTTGAAATAAAACATCTGTCATGATTCATGTCTGTTTTATATTGTTTCCGGTTTGTATTGTATTCAATGGACTTTATTTTGAAATGTCGTGCCCTTGTCCGTGTCCATGCTTGACTTCCTGCCTTGTGTTTTTCCCTCCTGTGTGATTACCTGCTCCGCCCTAATATGTTTCACCTGTCCCTTGTTGTCTGTGTCTATTTATACCTGTTTGTCCTTCCCCTCGGTACCAGGTCATTGTCATTGTCTCTGTCTCCGTCTCTGTCACCGTCACCGTCACCCGTAAGTTTGGTCTGTGTTCCTTTTGTCGCCACTTGTGAATTTTCTAGTCCGTGGTTTTGGTATTTTCATTTTCTCTGGATTTTTGCCTGTGTTTTCAGTTCTGGGAGAATTTTGGTTTTTTTGGATTTTTGTATGCGTCTGTTTCTCTTAAAAAATAAATTTAGTTTAACGTTTTCCTGGAGTTTGGGTTTTGCATTGGAGTCTTCCTGTTCCTGAGCCCGCGGTCATGACAGAATGACCTGGTCCTGAACTGAGACTCCGCAGCCCCAGAACTGTCTTCCAGAGTCTTTGTGTCAGTCCCAGAACTGTTTTCCAGAGTCTTCGTGTCAGCCCCAGAACTGTTTTCCAGAGTCTTCGTGTCCGTCCCAGAACTGTTTTCCAGAGTCTTCGTGTCAGCCCCAGAACTGTTTCCCAGAGTCTTCGTGTCAGCCCCAGAACTGTTTTCCAGAGTCTTCGTGTCAGCCCCAGAACTGTTTTCCAGAGTCTTCGTGTCAGCCCCAGAACTGTTTTCCAGAGTCTTCGTGTCAGCCCCAGAACTGTTTTTCCAGAGTCTTCGTGTCAGCCCCAGAACTGTTTTTCAGAGTCTTCGTGTCAGCCCCAGAACTGTTTCCAGAGTCTTCGCTTCAGCCCACAGAACTGTTTCCAGAGTCTCCGCTTCAGCCCCCAGAACTGTTTCCCGAGTCTTCGCTTCAGCCCCCCAGAACTGTTTCCAGAGTCTTCGCTTCAGCCTCCAGAACTGTTTCCAGAGTCTTCGCTTCAGCCTCCAGAACTGTTTCCAGAGTCTTCGCTTCAGCCTCCAGAACTGTTTCCAGAGTCTTCGCTTCAGCCCCCAGAACTGTTTTCAGAGTCTTTGCCTCAGCCCCCAGAGAGTTTTCCTGAGAGTACGTCTCAGCCCCCAGAGAGTTTTCCTGAGAGTACGTCTCAGCCCCAGAGAGTTTTCCTGAGAGTACGTCTCAGCCCCCAGAGAGTTTCCCCTGAGAGTACGTCTCAGCCCCCAGAGAGTTTCCCCTGAGAGTACGTCTCAGCCCCCAGAGAGTTTTCCCTGGGAGTACGTCTCAGCCCCCAGAGAGGCCCACCCCTCGAGTGGCCCACCCCTCGAGTGGCCCACCCCTCGAGTGGCCCACCCCTCGAGGGGCTCATCCCCTCGTCTGGCTCCTTCCCTCGAGTGGCTCTCCCCTCGAGTGGCTCTCCCCTCGAGTGGCTCTCCCCTCGAGTGGCTCTCCCCTCGAGTGGCTCACCCCTCGAGTGGCTCACTCCCCTCGTCTGGCTCCTTCCCTCGTCTGGCTCCTTCCCTCGTCTGGCTCCTTCCCTCGTCTGGCTCCTTCCCTCGTCTGGCTCCTTCCCTCGTCTGGCTCCTTCCCTCGTCCTGGCTCCTTCCCTCGTCCTGGCTCCTTCCCTCGTCTGGCTCCTTCCCTCGCCTGGCTCCTTCCCTCGCCTGGCTCCTTCCTCGTCTGGCCCCTTTCCTCGTCCTGGCCCCTTTCCTCGTCCTGGCCCCTTTCCTCGTCTGGCCCCTTTCCTCGTCTGGCTCCTTCCTCGCCTGGCTCCTTCCCTCGTCTGGCTCCTTCCCTCGTCCTGGCTCCTTCCCTCGTCTGGCTCCTTCCCTCGCCTGGCTCCTTCCCTCGTCTGGCTCCTTCCCTCGTCCTGGCTCCTTCCCTCGTCTGGCTCCTTCCCTCGTCCTGGCTCCTTCCCTCGTCTGGCTCCTTCCCTCGTCCTGGCTCCTTCCCTCGTCTGGCTCCTTCCCTCGTCTGGTTCATCCCTCGCCTGGTCCTTCCTCGCCTGGCTCCTTCCTCGCCTGGTTCATCCTTCGTCTGGTTCATCCTCCGCCTGGTCTGGTTCATCCTTCGTCTGGTTCGCCCTCCGCCTGGTCTGGTTCGTCCTTCGCCTGGTTCGTCCTTCGCCTGGTCGCCCATACGGTCCTTCCCAGCCTGACCTCTCCTCGTCTGGTTCATCCCTCGTCTGGTTCTTCCCTCGTCTGGTCCTCCTCGCCTGGTTCATCCTCGCCTGGTTCATCCCTCGCCTGGTTCTTCCTCGCCTGGTTCATCCCTCGTCTGGTTCATCCCTCGTCTGGTCCTTCCTCGTCTGGTTCATCCCTCGTCTGGTTCATCCCTCGTTTGGTCCTTCCTTGTCTGGTTCATCCTCGCCTGGTTCATCCCTCGCTTGGTCCTTCCTCGTCCTGGTTCATCCTCGTCTGGTCGTCCTTACGGTCCTTCCTCGTCTGGCCTCTCCTCGTCTGGTCGTCTCTGTTGTCCTCCCAGCCTGGCCCTTTGTTTTTTTTTTGGTCTTTGTTCTCCCAGCCTGTTCATGAGTTTTGTTCCTTGTTCTCCCAGCCTGTCCATGAGTTTTGTTCCTTGTTCTCCCAGCATGTCCGGAGTTTCCTGTCCCTGCCATGTCCGGAGTTTCCTGTCCCTGCCATGTCCGGAGTTTCCTGTCCCTGCCATGTCCGGAGTTTCCTGTCCCTGCCATGTCCGGAGTTTCCTGTCCCTGCCATGTCTGGAGTTTCCTGTCCCTGCCATGTCCGGAGTTTCCTGTCCCTGCCATGTCCGGAGTTTCCTGTCCCTGCCATGTCCGGAGTTTCCTGTCCCTGCCATGTCCGGAGTTTCCTGTCCCTGTCTCTGTCCGGAGTTTCCTGTCCCTGCCATGTCCGGAGTTTCCTGTCCCTGTCTCTGTCCGGAGTTTCCTGTCCCTGTCTCTGTCCGGAGTTTCCTGTCCCTGTCTCTGTCCGGAGTTTCGTGTCCCTACCATGTCCGGAGTTCCTGTCCCTGCCATGTCCGGAGTTTCCTGTCCCTACCTGGTCCTGAGTCCGTCCTTCTGCAAGTCCCGTCCGTGTGTTCCCATCCCGGCACAAAATTTTTTCCCCCCCTTGTGCCTGTTCCCGGCATATTCCCCTTCCACTAGCGCCACGTCCGGCCGACCAGTTCCGAGGGCCGGACGTGCCGCATCTGTAACCCGAGTGCCCCGTCCGGCCGACCAGTTCAGAGGGCCGGACCCGACTCACCAGTGTACCCGGCGCCCGTCCGGCCGATCAGTATTAGAGGGCGGACCCGACTCATCAGACTTCCCGAGTGTCCCGTCCAGCCAGTAGTTAGAGGGCTGGATCCAACACCACGTTTCTCCCCTAGCGCCCGTCCGGCCAACCAGTGTCCAAGGGCCGGACCCGCCGCATCGGTTCCCCAAGCCTTTCCTGAGTGTGTCCCGTGCCAGTTGTCTAGTGGACTTGTTCCCCTCGACTGACCCCCTCCACCCACCCAGGAAATGTCGAAAGAAAGGATTTTTGGGTTATAGGAGTGTTAGGCCGCCCAGTGGTCGGCCTTTAAGGGGGGGGTACTGTCATGATTCATGTCTGTTTTATATTGTTTCCGGTTTGTATTGTATTCAATGGACTTTATTTTGAAATGTCGTGCCCTTGTCCGTGTCCATGCTTGACTTCCTGCCTTGTGTTTTTCCCTCCTGTGTGATTACCTGCTCCGCCCTAATATGTTTCACCTGTCCCTTGTTGTCTGTGTCTATTTATACCTGTTTGTCCTTCCCCTCGGTACCAGGTCATTGTCATTGTCTCTGTCACCGTCACCGTCACCGTCACCGTCACCCGTAAGTTTGGTCTGTGTTCCTTTTGTCGCCACTTGTGAATTTTCTAGTCCGTGGTTTTGGTATTTTCATTTTCTCTGGATTTTTGCCTGTGTTTTCAGTTCTGGGAGAATTTTGGTTTTTTTGGATTTTTGTATGCGTCTGTTTCTCTTAAAAAATAAATTTAGTTTAACGTTTTCCTGGAGTTTGGGTTTTGCATTGGAGTCTTCCTGTTCCTGAGCCCGCGGTCATGACAACATCCTTATTAATTTAGCTTCAAAGCAGGGGGGAGGCTTTATTTAAAAAATAAATAAATAAATAAATAATTTAATATATATATATATATATATATATATATATATATATATATATATATATATATATATATATATATATATATATATATATATATATATATATATATATATATATATATATATATATAGCTATAAGACAAAAATAAATCATCTTCTCTTTTCTTAAAAACTGTAGACAGGCATCCTGTTTATTCATTTAAACTCCGCCCACCCAGCGTGACCATGACGACTTTCAGTCCAACCCACCCAAACACCTGCTGCAGGTGCGGCCTGAGTGGGAGGTGGTGGTTGGTGGGGTTAGGGGGCCAATCATTCATCACCCTATAAGTCCATTTTAGAGTGAGACTGTAAAGCTTCATTATATATATATATATATATATAATGAAGCTTTATTTGAAGGATCAGGAAATCCCATGGAGATCAAAATGAAACTGCTAAAGCTCCAACTCCAATTGAAGTTTGATATCATCCTCTGGCAAACATGAGTGGATTTGGGCTTTAATAGCTGCGTTTAATCCCTGTGATGTGATTTAACTGGAAGAAGTGCGGGTCAATGATGAAAAAGTAAAAAAAAAAAAAACTTGGAAAATATGATTATGTTATCCAGAAATATTTGGACCCAGGAGAATTACCTGTCAGCTGCTGTGAAGAGCGAATGGATAGGCCCCCTAAATCTCATTCGGAATTACATTTTGTTCCTTTGTACACAAATCGGCTTACTCATTGTTTTGACAGATTGCACAACAATGCTCTTAAAACGAAGCTCAGCTGGCAGCCGTCACGCTCAGGAGCCTGTTTGGAAGGAGAGCAGAAGTTTGGAGATGTGTACAGCAGGAGTCATACGTGCCAGATCCGCCATGCAAATACAAACATTTCAGAAAGTCACCCGTGATTTGATGCAAGCTTTGGAAAAACAAATGTGGAAGTTCCATTACCACTGCCTGTTCCTTTCCCTACACCTGATTGTAGAGAAGCACATTTACATTTCTTGTTGAACCCAATCTCTTTGAAGGCTTTGACATTTAGGTGTCATCTTTGACTCTGATCTCAACTTTCAACAACACAAATCACCCAGTCTTACACCTCCGTACAGTAAGCAATATCAAAGCCATCCTCCGTCAACCCAATCTAGAAAAAAATTCTATATACCCTCATATTCACCTGCCTTCAATTGTAATTATTAATTATTATCCTCCCAATCACTCTTTCGCCTCCAACTTGCTCAGACCGCAGCACATCAACACATCACACCAGTTTTTGCCTCTCTCCACTGGCTCCCTGTGCTTTCAGAATTGATTTTAAGATTTTACTGATCATTTTTAAAGCTCGTTTAGTCCTCACGCCAAGCTACAAAACTGAATTTGTAACAGGAGCCACCACACAGCCTTAGATTCTCAGGCAGGTCCCTGTTGGCTGTTCAAAAGTTGAGGCTGAAGACCAGAGGTGACAGGGCTTTTTCAGTCAGAGTCCTTCAACTTTAGAACAACCTACCTGAGGAGAGAAGGCTGTCAGAATCAGTTTCTTTTTTTAAAATCACTTCTTTACACACACTCACTGCAAGAAAACAAAATTAAAAACTGCATTTCAGTCAATATTTACTATTTACTATAGTCAAATTAACTGACAGTGCAGAAAAAAAAGTTTAATTGATAAGATTTCTTGAAGAAATCTAATCTAGCTTCATAAACAATAAATTGCCAAAAAAGTGTAAAACACTAAATTCAAGCAGTTTTAAGAAAAATAAACTAAAAACTACTGGGTCATTGCAAGACTGAACCAGGACTAATTCTGGAGTCAGGACTTGCTTGACTCAACTTATTGTGCAGCTTGTTACCACACCACCTTTTTTCCAGACAGTCCTGTATTTTATCTGAAGTTATTTGTGGGGCTTTCTTTACATCCTGATCAATTTTCCTGGCAGGTGAGGCTTAAATTTTTGTTGGTCTACCTGATCGTGGTTTGATTTCAACAAAATCCCTCATTTTCCACTTCTTAATTAGAGTTTGAACACTGCTGATTGGCATTCTCAATTCTTTGAAAATTATTTTATATCCCTTTTCTGTTTCATACAGTTCAATTACCTTTTCCCGCAGATCCTTTGACAATTGTTCGACTTTCCCCATGACAGAATACAGAAACATCAGTGGATGAGAGATGCAAGGGTTTGTCAGGAGCGTATAAACTCACTGACCTTTTATACACACACTGATTACAAGCAAACTGATCACAGGTGAGGAAAGTTACCTTTAGTAACCATTTAAACTTGTTTGGGTCAATTTGTTTTCTTATCAGGCCACAATTCTAACTGTACTTTTGATCAGGGTCATTTGGCAAGTTTATTTTGTCATCACCATTTAAAAAGAGTAAACAAAGTAGTTTCTTCACAAATTCTGCCATGGTATGTAAACTTCTGTGCACAACTGTATTTCAACACTTTTGAGTGCTTCTATGGGGCTGCTTATTTCTAGATTTTATTATTTTATTTTATCATTTTTTACCAAGTAAAATTTACTTGCTGCATGATCAGATAATTTCACTAGTTTTAGGGAATAATTCTTGAAATTAAGTCTGTTATATTTGGTCTACTTTTTTGCAGTGTACATATATTTTATACTACTAAACTGTGTTAGTAGTATTAAATATAATATGTGGTGTAGTCTAAACCAAAAATCTGATCATGTCATGCCTTCATGCTAATCCAAACATGAACATAGACATGAATAGACGTAGACAGGGACTCCTTTCTACAGCTGGAGCTTGTCCTGGGGAGCGTGTGAAAGATCGACTCCTACAGCCATCACTGCATGATATAAAATCTCCTGTAACACTCTGACATGTTGTATTTTGCTTCATTCTTGCAAGAATTAAACCTGACCATTCATTTTTAAATTATACTCTGTCTCTGAGTTCTCTCTGGGTAATATGGATAGGAGAATTCTTATAACACTGTTCTATTCTTTGTTTTATGTTTGCTGTTTTAAGCACTTTGTAAACTTTTTTCAAAAGTGCTAATAAATAATGATTATTATTTTGTATGACTTAAAGGTTTTTTGTTGACCCTCAGGAAGTGAACTAGTTACTGGAACTATTTCCACTGGGTTTGTTCATAGAAGGAATGCAACAATTCTCAATATTAAACTGAACGATTCGATTCATGCATGCTTTGTTTTGTGCACTGCATATTTATTGACAAGAAAGAAAAAAGAAAAGAAAAAAAAGAGAGCTAACATGTTCTGTACATTGCAATAGTCATCCGGACCTGTGATAAATCAGTTTAGTTATACATAATATATCACCTGTTTTAAAAAAAAAACTAGCACATTTTCAACATTGTCTGCAGTAATTAATGCTTTTTGTCATTAAATATGTCTTTTATGTGATATATAGACCGAATAATAAGTTTGTTGCTGACTTTGAAAATTAAGATATTCAAACAGACGGAAGTTTTGTCAAAGTGTGTACTCTCAGAAAAAGTTTGACATAAGTGCCCTCAGCCAATTCCAGTGTTTAACAAACAAGCAGGAGCATATGGACTCTTCATGTTGTTCTGTAACCCCCCGAGGCACAGGAACAATACACTGATTTATTGGCCCCAAGTGTCCACTGTGTGTAATTAATGTTGCTGTCAAGGCACACAAAACCAGGGTGACACAGGACGACAGGGCAACATGGCTCCAAAGCTGGACCACCGTAAAAACAGGTGTTCAATGAAAGACGTCACTCAAACCTGTTTGGTGTTGGTCCATGTGTAATTGGAGACAAAAGACATGGAAAAGAAAGTAGATTATTAAACATGGCTTTTGGGAGAGCTTTTTATAGTGTATTGTTTTTAAATTGTTAACATCATTTTGAAGTTAAAGAGGCCAAATCTACTGTGTGACCTACAGAAAAGTGAAAAAGGCTTCAAATCAAGACAGAATATATATTTTTTGTGACATTTTTTGAAAAATGGTAAGACTAGCCACTCCGGAGTCCATTCCTTTTACTGTCAATGCTTGGACTGTCAGTCCTTTACTGTAGGCCCCAACCACTGAGGCATAGTTAAGTAACTCTAAACACAACAACTCCTTAACACCTTAACGTCTGCTGCTGAGACTGGTGATAACACCACCGTACATCTGGCCTTTGTCTGGGCTCTTTTAGCCGTATGTATCTGATGAGCCATGATAGAACAGACGCACTCCTCCCTGGGTTTACCTCTGAGCAGACAAGATGGAAATCTGCTTAGTGGGACAGCGTGTGCAGCGGTAAATCCACACTGCTCATCGGCAGCAATTTCACGCCTGGAGAGAGGATAGATCCATGTAGTCTTCAACGACAGGCATCGGGATGGGATTATGGTGCAATGGACAATACAGGACCAGGAAGTGTAGCTGATTTTTTTGACCAATAAATCCATTTATTGTTTATGTTAAAACTTTATATTGAGTATTTTGGAAGTGTTAATTTTCACATTTTTCTTCTAGGTCACTGGGGGTTATGTCGTTTGTACTGTCACATTTGAATACGTAAATATGTAGATCAGGGGTGGGACACTATTTTTCCTCAAGGGCCACATTAGAACATGGGACTCTTTTGGAGTCGAGCCAATACGATGAACTCGCTTTTGCTCAATACAAACATACCTTTATTTTTCCTAAAGTTTAAGTTTAACTGTAGGCAAAAAAATATGTGCATTAACACTACATTCAACACCACAGTCACAGCTGCACCCTCCTCAGTTTTAGATCCACGCTTTACACTTTGTTCTAGTGCTGTATCCTGAGTCGGACACACCCCTTATAGTCCAGGTTTTGTTCATTTACATTTATCAAGTGATCACCGTTAATGGGTAATTCACTATGTTTTACACATATTAATCTATCTGTATGTGGATTTTCAGTGATTTCTGTCAATATTTAGGGGTCTAATGTTAGTTGCTAGCTTAAAGAATAAAGTGTAGTTATCTTTTAACTAACTGGATGATTAAGGCCTGAAAGAAGTCCAGTTTCTAGCCTTTCTAGACCAGTTTGACTACCAACCAGCCTGAAAGGGCAGTATATGACTCAAGCTTTATGACGTTTTCTATGCTGTGAAAAAGGTAAACACATAATGCCATAAAAAGGGATTTGCAACAGTCTTGTCTTTCCTAGTGTTCGAATCAGGGTGTGGTACAAATGGAAACTACATGCTAAAAGAGAAGAGGTGGTAAAATCAATCTGATCATAATTCAAGCAAAAGAGAAGAAAACCAGAGAAATATGATGATCAAATGCAGACCTGCCAACTTGCTCTGCTATTAATATGCGAGAAACTCCCAGAACATCCGGGAGATTTGGGTTGTCTGGCTTTACAGAGGTGTTTTTTTTCATGAGACTAGATTAGCAGCCAGTGCCCTGTCTTTATTATTTGTTGTAATTACTCCCAATAAATAGAGATTGGGAAGATGGCCGTTTGCAAAACAAAGGAGTGCAACACCGGTGTTGTACTCAAAAATATTTCCCGCAGGTCTGCGAATGTGTTGAAGTACAGCTGGATATTTCCCCACAAGTGTCAGGACATGTCCCAAACAGTGTCAGGTCATTTACAAGCTGTCCTGGAAACTTTCAGATGATCGTTTTCATTGTTGTACAACTCTCTATTTTGAGTGTAATGGATAGTGCATTTGTAGTTTGTCACATTAGGAGGAGGAGATGCTCAGTCAAAAAAGCTGTCAAAACGTTAAATGAATCAATGACATTAAGCTGACAATGTATCCAACATGCCCAGTATCATTGTTATGGATGTTTATAACAGTGCTATATCTTGATTTAACCCTTTATCAATATAACTATGACTGTTGCTGTTATGGTTGGTTGGTTGGAAGAACTTCTCTGGAAGTTCTCTGGGAAAGAGAAATAATGGAAGATAAGAAGAGTGCGAACCCCCAAAAAGTAGATTTGGTGTGATCCGGAGAAGTACAACAGAAAATGGTAATGCAATTGTGGTTATTTACAACAATATACAAACAGACAAAGTAATTGTTGTTGAAATATAACGTCTAATCTCTTTTTGTCAATAACACATGTAAAACAAGAGGAAGCTCAAAAAGAGGGAGAGAAACTCTGGCCGATAGAATCCAGAGGAGGCAGGCAGGCTCCACATCAGTCCCGAAGTCCAGCTTACATTCAATTCAGTTTTATTTATATAGCCCAGTATTACAATAACAATTGCCTCTGAGGGCTGGACAAAAAAAAGCAGAAGACATCAAATAGACAAACGGGATGAACTAGACAACATCCCTAATCTTTAGACCTTTCATCAGGGTCAGAAGGAAAACTCAAAAAACCCAGCTGGGGAAAAAGATAAACCTCAGGGAGAACCATAGAAGGAGGGATCCAGTCACAAAGCAGACAGGCAGTGCTATTGTGTCCAGGACCGTCACTGACAAATAGTCCATCATTTGTGTCTGTAAGTCAGTTTAAAGATGGTCTTTATTGTATTTTATTAATATATTTTTTATTCATTGAGATTGCAACTATCTTTTGCAGGGGAGTCCTGGGCCCATGGGAGGGTGGAACTATTGTACATGTTTTTGGTATCAGGCCAATGGAAAGTTCTCTTCTTTGAAAATGAGAAGACAACACTGGCAGTTATCATTGAGTAGCCATGATGTATAACAAAGATTATGTTAAGCTTTGGGAATATACCCTGTTAGATTTACAACTGTGGCACATACTATAAACCACAAGAAATGACTTAGTCCCTTGAGGGTTGAATCAAATAGAAACAGCCAGGGACAACTTCACCGTCTTGTCCTGTTTAAATGCTCATGGGATGGATGTCAATTAAACAACCTAGAAATATATTTGGGCAGAAGAGACTAGAATGGCCTGTGACCCTGCCTGCTGCCTCCAACTGAGATGAAAGGTAAATTTTCATCACAGCAACTTTCAGAAGTATTTGTAATATCAGGGTAGGGATGTAACACGTTTTTGTTTCTATTATTTCTTAGTACCATAAACACCAACAGCGGAGTGCCTGTAGTTAGGCTTTAAATGACGGTTCCTCTTATTTGGAGTTTGATTTCCAGTAGGCAGAACAAGTAGGGCATATTAAAGTACCTCTGAATGCATGTGGCTAGACACAAGTTATCAGAAAACACGGCAGTACCTGCATACTCCGGAGCGAGCCAATCTGAAAAGCATACAATCAATCTTTTTATTATCTATTAATTATTAAATCATTTATTTGCTTTTCTTTTGAGACGCTCCAGGTTGAAATGGTTTCATTTGTTGGCTCGTCAAAAATTAACGAAAATTATTTATGTTGTTTGTGTAATATTAATATATGTAATATTAAATAAAGAATAATATTAACAATTTAATATTAAATAAATATTTTGTATTTCAGTATTTTGTCTTATTTTTTAGATTTCTCTGAGTAAAAAATACACTTCAAACAAGTGTTTATTTGAAGCTATTTGCGGATTATCAAACCATCATTTTGCTTTTGACCTAAAATAAATAATTAAAGGTATATATATATATGGTTAGAAACTTTAGAAGATACATTTCATTTTAATACCAGTTAACTCTCTGAACTATTTATCACCCCTTAAAGACAAATAAGTAATTGAATTTTAGCCCAAAGTGTCCATCTCAGTATACACTCACGTTAAAACCAGTGAAAACTATCTCTTGCTGAGAGTAGAGATGATAGCTTTAGGAAAGGTTGTTACCTCTGAAAGCATGTTCTATAGTGGAATCAACTGTTCACTGCAGAATACTGAAGGAAATAGGAAAAATATATGCAGTGTTTACTCATCATTAAACCATTAGTAAATGCTTGATGGGCTAGCCCAATGAGCAGCATGTAGCCCCCGGTCCTTAGTTTGCCCACCCCTCCTGTAGGTCATCATGCAGTATTTTTGTACCAAGCTAAGTGATCATAAATTTAAACAATTAGTGATAACTGTTTTATTCAGACATTTCTTAGAAGATAAGGTTTTTTAGATAGATTACATGTTACCTTCCCTGGATTACCATGGCTCTTTTGTGACTATGACCATATGGTTATTAGAAAATTATAACGGATAATACATATTGGCTAAAATGGCATCTACATTTGGCACCAGAAGTAAGTCATTGTCCCTTAACCTGCAAACTGAACCATCCAAGGACCACATAAATGCAGCATATAAAAGCAGTCCTTTAGTTTACTTCAGACAACAACATGTACGTAAATAACTGGCAATATTTCATTTGGTACTATGATGACGAACAATCCTGTCATTGTTACCTAAGCACTTAGTTTCTTAGTTTAGGTTAGCTAAACAGTTTTTGTGACCAAGCTAAGATTGGATTAATAGCTATCAAAACATCTTCTCCACGATTATAGACAGAGTTGGCCGGGCTACAATCCAGACGCTCAGAGATATGTGAGAGGGAAGAAAAAACAGGCAATTATCAATCAAGGCAGCAGATTGGAGCATTTAAAAAGCCTCATTCATACAAAGATGTGTGGCAGCATCTCTGCGCCTCTGATTAGGATCCCAGAATTGTAAATTGTGGCTAATTAGGCTGTCATGGGTTCATTAAGGGCTTCGGCGGCAAGGCTCTCCCTCACCTGCATGTATATTAAAACTCATTAGCCTTCTTGTCTGAGACACCACTTGCATTAATTGGCATTGATGCCCTGGCTCTCCGCACTGGGCCCCTTTTTCATGCTCCCCTGCACAGCATAGTTAGCAACTGAAAAGTCCTCAGAGAATATAAGCCTTTTCAACTAATGTGAGCAATTTCAGACGTAGAGCAATCTGCAGCGGAACAGAAGGACAGCAAAGGTGTAGAGATCAAGAAAGTGTTTAGCACATCTTTACGACAAATGTTTTTCAACTCGCTTGGCCATGCATGTAGTTTAAAACTGTTAATTGGATTTAAAAACTATGCTTGAGGCATGCAAGCAGTTTTCCAGTTTTTGTAGATTTTTATGATTCTGTTTAACTGAACTTGGCTTGCTTCCTAAAACAAGAAGATAGTGGATGAAGAAGTGCATGTCCCTCAAATTTAAAATACATAATATAAACGGGATTGTGAGCTGGCTTTATTCAAGAAAACATCAGTGGCCCTCATTTATTAAACATGCGTATGACCAAATTTTGTGTGTACAACCATTTCCACGCAAACTTCGGCATTTAGCAACGTGAACTTATCTGTGGAGGTTCTCAGTCATCCAGGTCATCTTGAAGAAAGCAAAAGGATCTGGTTTTCAGTTCACCTTAAAAACTGGGTCCAGATGCTTTTGCTTTAACCTTTTCTTCAACATAAACATAGGCATACGTACGCTTAAATCCCATGCCATGTCAGAAGGTGGTGTAAATACATTCACGTTTTCAGTCAGCACCGAGCTTTCATCATGGAGTTCATTAATTTAACACGCAACACTGAGAGCCAAGCCCCACCTTCCCTCATCCTGGAGCCGTGAGGTGAAGACAGTGTTACAGGTGTGTGTGTGTGTGTGTGTGTGTGTGTGTGTGTGTGTGTGTGTGTGCACTGTGAAAACTAATCCAACATTTGCTCAAACACAACATTCAAAGTAGACAGCGGTCCACATCCAACACAACCTCGGCCTGTCTCGCTAAGTCCCTCTCAGACTCCGTGTTGCGACTAAACAGGCTGCAGCAGCTCAAAGACATGCTCCCGGCTTTGTGTGGAGCTGTAGTTGAACACTGAGCCCACTGCGGCAACAGAGCGTTTGTTGTAAGCTATAGGTTCACGCTGTAACAGACCTGTCTATATTTTTTGTTTTCTTCATATGGAAAACACACTTTGCAAATAGGCAACCATTCATTCACTATAATACGTATCAGACTCAGCAGGTGCCCTCCACTGCCTCCAGTGAGGCTGGATGGATGCTCTTGGGAGAGGCGGTCCGTTCCCCGACCAGAGACCCTGAGGTCTTGGAGTGTGAACATGGTGCCAGGATGCTCTTTGGAGAGGCGGTCCTGGGCATGGCTTGGTTAGGCTCACAGGTGACAGCGTAGGCTGCTCTTGGGAGAGGCGGTCTAGATGCCGTTGCCTGGGGTGGGGCGTGCTTGGCTACTCTTGGGAGAGGTGGTGTTTCACTATTGTTGTAGTTTAGGGAATAAAAATGCAGAGTATATGACATAATTCTTTTGGTAATACATCTCTTACATCCATTATTAAAAAAAGTTACTTTCTTGTATTTCAAACCATGCTGTGTGTTAAATTACTCTAAAGCATATTGTGATAATAACAGATATGATATGATATGTAGGTTTATGCAGATATAAAATATACAAAGCTTGCATAAATCCACAACAACATTCACAAGGTGTCATTAATGACCACTAATAAATGGATAAAACAAGGCTTGGTGGATTATATGACCAGACCAGGACCAGATCAGATTAGGACTATGGGTGTATTACAGGTGTTGGAAATGTTACGGTCGATGAGGCCTTCCTGTATTGAAAGGGTTACATGCACACACTCTGTGCTACTGTGTGGGGTCACTGTGTTAATCTAAAACATTTAATGATGATCTTAAGTGTCAGACAGAACCCTTTATTCAAAACAGTTACATTTTACCATTGTAGAGTCGCTCAGATTATTTCAATACATTGTCCTGTTTGTGAGGCTTTAACCCAGTTCTTGGTTGAGGAGAAGGTGCGCTTGATGTATTCCATTTTTTGGATGTGTAGGTTTGATTAGGCTGCTGTGTGTCAACAAATCTTCAACAATGTTTCTGCTGCATTAAAGATCCTAAAAATGTTCCACTTTTTCAAATAGATTCTTTATCTTCCACAACCCACAGAAGAATATGATTTATCTCATCACGTTTCTGCACTCCAGCATGAATCATGAGCAAGTGTGAGCAGCTGCTTTACAGTTTGAAGTCTTACTGTTTGTATTGAGATGCTTCTATCCTCGAGGGGCAACCAGGTCGCTGCTCTCAGGTGTGCAGCAGGATAGACTCGAAGCTGAGCGCTAGCCGGCACCTGCACACTCCCAGACTGCACCACCACATCATGCTTCAAGACGCTGACATCAGAACAGTATTACAACAGGTTTGATGCAAACAATAGTTACAGGAAGACGCCCGCTGCTGCTAAAGGACAAACCCACACAGTCTTTTCCTACACTAACAATAGATGTCCACAGGAAGACAAATTTAATTATATTTAGTATCTACAATTTCTTTCAGCTGCTCCCTTCAGGGGTAGTCACTGCAAATCATCAAGTGGTTCACATATTTAGATTATTTAGGCATAGGTTTTTGCGCCATATGCCCATCCTGACGTAACCAGGATAGGGACAGGCATAACCTCCTGTGGCTGGAACACTTTACAACAAAGCTTAAAACTCAAGGAACTGATACCACTAAGTGAATTTAAATCCTAAAAATAAAGAATCATTAATTTGCTGGTGTTTTTAACTCCATGGTTTTATCCTGATAATATTCTGTGTTCTGTGTGTTGTTGTATTACTGTTTTGTAACTGAAATCTGTGCTTAGCCTTTGCCAGTTCTCCCATGAAAAAGAGATTTGAAATATAAATGGTACCATCTTGGTTAAATAAAGGTAAAAAAAAAATGAATAAAAAGGAAAATATAGCAAAACTAAACGAGACAAAGCTAAAGTCATTTAAAAGCCAGAATAAACCCAGTCTTGGCCCAAAACCACTTCTTAGTCATTTTCAATCGTTTAAGGCCGTACTATATAGGTACCTCAATTTGTGATGTTTCAGACACTGCTCAACTTTTTTTTGCCTTTTTATAACTATTAGTCGCATGTCGCTGGCATATACAGTATGTAGCGCAAACAATAGTCTTTTGTATTAGACTTGTGATTTAGTGATGTCATAATAACATTTTTTATATTTAACAACTATTGCTACTTTATAAAAGTGACTGGTGTAAGCTATGATATCTGTCAATACAACTCAAGGTAAGCTAATGTTTAATATTTTTCCATCGTAATGACTTAATATCAATGTAACACCAACGGATGTTTTTGAACTGTTCTCCAACAACTTGCAAGGCATCATGGTCTTTTTTGACTGTCTAGTAACCACCGCTGTTTTGCAACTTTTTATGATACAATTTTGAGTGCACTACTCTTGTCACAGGCACTACATATTGACTAAACATTTACTATGTAATGAGCACTAAAAGAGCAGATGGGACACTGGGCCAAGTTTATTTAAGCTATAGTATTTGCCTAGAAATCTGACATTGTCTGCTTTTATGGAAATACCATATCCATAAATTCATATTTTATAATACAAACTATTTTTAGAGTATGGGGCAAAAACTGTAATGAAATGTGTAGATGATGTGAAGATCTTTTATTTCTGATTATTATTATTATTTATAATTATTAATATTTATTTGTATTTTAGCCAGAAGAAGCATTTGCTTGGAAATCCTGCATGGTATATCTTTAAAGAAAACACATCTAATTTCGTTTTCTCGTATTCACTAAATTACATGGAAACAGAAGTAACGTGGTGATACATGATTCCCTGTGATAGCCCTCCTCTTGCCAAATAAACAGTAAGAGTAAGATTTCTAAGTCACTCTAAAAACATTCAGCTGATATGATACAGCCACCACTGAGCACAGAGGAGATCGCAGGAAGAGGCTACTGTCCCGCTGTTCACATCAGACATGTTGTGGCTCCATTATCACATCCTCCTAGAGGATGTCCCCTGTTAGTTTACTTATCCACTCATGTGCGTTAATCGTAATGCAGCGCATTATGAGGAAATTCCACCCAAGGTGACTTCAGAAAACACAGGAGAGCCTCAACTCCATCTTCTCCTTCTCAAATGAGCTTTTAGAATCCCTTTCTAAAACAGTTGCCCTCACTGGGTTTTGAACCCTGGTTCCACACTGCCTAGCTGCCCTGTTGAGTGAGCTAAAGCATAAATACCACTTACATTGTAACAGAAGCTGTTGCCTGCTGATCCGGCTTCATTCTGTTATAAATTAATGCAGTTTCACATAATTCTTCTTCTTCTGAAGTCAATTTCATGTAAAATTGTAGTTTTAAAGAAATAAAACCAGCTTTCCACGTATTTTCACTGTTTGCCTTGAATTCACCTCTGGATTAGTTTCTGCTGTTGAATAGTGGCTCTGATTCTGACTGACAGGAGCGCCTTGTGCGAGATCCTGAACAATCTCAACAGCATTAGGCAGCTTTTCTTAAATTTAACAAAGAACTTACAAGAGCAGTTGTTATCACACTTCAACCACATAATAATATACAAAAGTGTCTCTGACCAGTTTATGGAGGAGTAATGTGCTTTACACACTTTATTGGTCCGAGGGTGAAAAGCAAGGTACGGAGAGACTCGGACTGAAACAGGGAGGAGGTGTGGCAGGAAATGGCTGTGGTATGGGTTACAATATATTAAACAAGACAATATATCTCCAATATCTCCTCCATTAAAATGTTTTATTTGTTTTTTCTTACCTATATTTCCATTTTGCAGGACAATTGGGCCATAAAAACAGCAGGGTATATTCCTAAATCCTTCTGGCACCACTTCCTCCAGCTCCTCCTTGACCTGTACCTTGTATGTCCCTTTAATACTCCTGACTCTATATGACTACATCAAATAAATATAAAGTGCTCTTGCTGTTGTAAATACTGCAGTAAGACATTTGAAACTAGCATCAAGCAGTTGCTCAATGCCAGCGGACATAATGTTTTAGGTGAAATTAATATCCATGACTCGTCAGACCTTCCACAAACGGCAGTGTAGTATTGATTAGTGACAATAAACACTCTCATCAGTCACACAGTGGTCTGCTCTAAAGCCAGAACCAATAGTGCTGTACATTAACAGCAGATAAAGGCTTGTTTGATGTCTAAACATTATTTATGCCCCATGTCCACGTTAGGCTCGCTGCCAACAGGAGACACGGGATGAATGCGACTTCTCAGAGCCTTAACCTCAGTCATTTATGGAAAATATAGCGCTAATGATGACTGCAACCTCAAGGTGAAAGACTCATAGATAAATAAGGGAGAAGCAGTCCTGAAGGGTACGGAATTAGCATTGGGGAAGGACCACACCAGTAAATAATAATAAACTTGTTTTTATTATTATTTTTTTCATTCTGAGAACCACCAAATTCGATTTTGTTTTGTGTATGCATATTGATTTATTTTTCTTTAGGACAGTGTACAATGTGCAGAGATGCTTCCTAATGACACTAAAGATCTCTTATCTTTATCTTGACTCCAGAGGCACATGTCCATTAGGTGAGCAAAGCAGCCTGTGACACCCATTTGAGGCATGTTGGAGTTGATGAGCAATGCCAGGCCCTAGAAGATGAATATTGTCAGGCTGATGCGGCCTAGTAGTGCAGTTGTACTAGTGGTCCAAAATTAGTGATGCACCGATATGGATTTTCTTGGACGTCTCATCCTGCCTCTGGTGTATGCTTCTTTTGTTTCATCTCGTCATACTAAATTTCTCTTATTTCTTCTTGACTTTGCTGCTTGCTGGATTCCTAAAAACTAGAAATGGATCTGATTACCTGGTCTCTGAGCGCAATTGACACAATTTTTGTTACATAAGAAGGGTGCACCGGGAGAACCCATTTGCCCTGGAGGGAAAATTTGAGGCAGGCTATACTCACAGGACACTTGGAAGAACTGGCAAGTTCTGTGTTTAGTTCTGTCGAAAAATTTGTAAGACACCTGCCTTTAAATCTACCCAGCCACTGTTTGCTGAAATTAAACTGTGCTTCTGTGACGTGAGTGACAGACTGAAGGGTTTACAGCTGTGAGCTGCCACGCAGCTTAACAGATATGAAGGGGTTATATCCAGAGAAGAGTAGACAACATCTACAAACAGACCGGTTGAGCTGCTACGTGGTATTACGGACCTAACCATGGATAGTAAACATCAAGGTTACTCCACAAAATGGGCGCACAGGTAGGACATGCAGACTTCTCACAGAAAGGCCAGAGTTGGCCGGGATTTGAACTCATGACCTTCTTGCTGTGAGGCAGGAGCGCTAAACACTTGTGCACCCCCTATTTTACAGATAAATATAAAGTATAAAAATATATAATAATATAATAAAATCTTAGGAATTTAATTATAACGTTGTTATAAGAATTTTAATTTTAATGTTTATTGTTACTGGGACTTATAGTTCTCTTCAGGTCATGTCAAATTGATGTCATGTCCTTCCTGCTAATCCAAGCCTGAAGTAGACATAACAAGACTGAGACATGGCTTGTCCCGGGACGTCTGCACCTGGACCATTGTGAACGCCTCTCACCAAGGACGTCACTGTGTTGTATATAATCTCATGTCATGTTTACATCTTTAGGCAAACCTCTCGCTGTACCCTTATTAGTGTGTCTGCTTTGCTTCTCCTTGCAAGGATTAAAACCTGGCCATGGCTTGTTAAATTATAATCGGTCTCCGTGTCTCTCTGGTTAAATATATGGATATAAAAAATTCCTATAACATTTGGGGGCTCGTCCGGGATATCAATACCTGATGTTTCTCATGCGGAAAAGTGAAACTGACGTGCACGGGGGAAATGCACAAAGCATTTCTCTGTAAGTCCCGAGACTATTGTTTTTAAATAGTACGGGCCAGACCTTCACTATCTGTGTGTGAGACTCAGTGACGATATCTGAACAAAGAGAGGAAAAGAGAGGAGACATTCAAAGACGTCCGGCTGAGGAACATCTGGACTATTGGAGTTTTTGATTCCGGTAAACAGCTGTTTAATTTATTTTGTGTGAATGTGTTAAACAAACCTTCCGGAAGTCGTGGTTTGGGTTGCTTCTACTTAAACTGTTCGGTGATTACATGTGTTTATCTGAGTATATTTGCATGTAGTTATCATTACTGTAGGAGATCGCTAAACGCTGACCGTCCATGAGACAAGGGTACAAGTATGTGTTTTGGTCAAGAATCTTATAAGTGAGGCCTTAACGGGATAAGGTTGATGTTAATCTGTGGTAAAGAGTGCATAGACCTGGATTGTATTCATGTTTAGATACCTGTGCTTTGTAAGTTTTATGGAATCTCTGAAACTGATACTCCCACAAATGATCACGTGCGACTCTATGCGAGATGAGGTTACCGATTATGATAAAAAGTATATGGGTCTGGACATAACTGGTCTAGAGAGTGCATAATTTGCTTTAGTTTAATAACATGTATCCTAATACCCACATTCAAAAAGTCTTGCATTAACTACGAATGTTGGTTAAATGTACAGGTAACTCGAGTATGGATTATTATTGAGATTCTTAGCCTAACAACTTTTTAAGTGAGATAATAGATCCGAACACATATTCACACAAACACACAGACACAGGAGTACAGACAGATAAAGACACATAAAGAAACAAACACGGAACAGACATCTACAGAAGGTGAATGTGCTTTTGAATTATGAGAAAAGTTTATAAATAGTCTGTTAAAGAACAGATATTGTATTACGTTTGTGTGACACAGCAGAGAGGAGATTAAAGATTTGACGACATATATATTTTATTCCAAATGTTTCCTCCTGTGAGCCTCTGGGTCTCCACCTACCTCGACAGCAGCATGCCATCCCACGACTGTCCAAACCCCCGCCGCACTCCTCCAAACCAGACGCTCCACCAAGGCCTAAAAGAATCTGCCCAATGCGCAGCGATTCAGACACAGAAGCGGTAAGATACAGAACACATTTTGAAAATGTAGTGTAATATGCACTAAATTTAACAGAAAGAAAGAGGCTTTTCTCAATGACACAAAGCCTGAAATGAACACTGATTATGTTGTTTTCTCCCAGGAAAATGCACAAATTCCTATGGTCACCGGAGCAGGCGAGGCCAGGGATTGGAGGTGGAGGAGGTGGAGGTGCAGGCTGGAGACATGTCTGCAGCGTGACAGGGAGTAGAGCGAAGTGTGGAGGCTAGAGATCCAGACCAGGCCACAGCAGGAGCAACACTGAGCAACACTGAGCAACACTGACCGGACATCAGGAGTTAAGTCATGTACACACACCACATGACACACACATAGTGCCACTTAAAACACACACAAAGACAAAACACGAAAGTGAAAATGTTAAAAGATCATAACCTTGAATCCAAAATAAAAGTATTGATTAGTATTTTGCAAACAAATAGTATGTATCTATTAGTACGAGAACTAATAGAGTTACTTGATATCAGAGTGGTTAAAAAAAACAAAACAATATAACGTTTATAAAAATGTTCACTGTGTAATCAGGAGAATTAAAAAATGTGTCTTAAAGTGAATTGCGCAGAGCAAGGTTATAAAGATAATAAAATATTATAGATATTTGGGCCATCAGCTCAAACATAAAATAATGTTACCAGAAGAAATTGAAATGAACAAGTATGTATTTCTCTGGTTTGGTTCTGACAAAAGTGTTGGAGAAAGTGGAGAACAACCAAGGTTGGATTTACAAGGAATGTGTCAACACAAGATAGCGGGGCATTCGCAGCATCCTCCTTTTGCTCCTTCTGACAGGTCTGTGGAAACAAATATAGTCTACATTTGGAGTTGTTTTAATTTTTTTTGGTACGACCATGTTGTTTTTAGAATTAGAAAACTAAACGACAACTGAGGTTTGAATATTGTTTGAGAAAATATTGTCTAAGTAATTAGAGAAACTGAGATGAAGACAGAATAAATAATAACCAATGGGTTTTTGAAATGGTCATTTCTAATAAAGGTATATATCTAAAACTAAATAATAGATGCTAAAAAGTGGCATCTTTACAATAAAAGTTTTAAACTGCAGGGTAGGTTTGTAATCTGGGAATGGAAAACTTATCTAAGTTAAAACTGTCTAAACAATCTTGCAGGATTGGAGGTGGTTGAAGTGTTGAACTGTAAAAAGGTTAAAGTTTGAGAGCATAAGACAAAGTGCTCACTGGGTTTAATAACTGCTTGAAGTGATTTAAAGAAAAAAAAAGTTTTTTTGATGAATCTGATTTAAAGGTGGGAACGTTTGAATTATTGATGATTGTGAGAAATAGAGACTAAAACAAGAGTCTGTCCTTTTGAACAGAATTTAATAATATTTTTGGTTGAACTTTAGAGGTGTTTATGGAGAACACTGAGTGAAATCTTTGGAAACTAAAGATTCAAATTTTAAGAGGTTTAATATTTGCATGTTTTAAATTAACATTACTAACTATTACTGAGTTCAATGGTTGTGAATGTGAATAAATGAAGAGACGTGGAGTTGATTTGACACTTAATGGGTTATGTTTCTGTTTACATTGAGTGAAGGGAACTCTGTTTGTAGAATCTGATGCAAAATTGTTGGAAACGTAAAATTAGGAATGAATAAACATTTTAGATATGCTGCGGTTAAAATTAATATGGAAAAAATGCAAAACCAAACTAATTTATTTTATATATTGAGCACCTGGTGTTAAAACTGAGTTTCACAGAGACAGTGTGGAACAATTCTAGACTGAACAAACCCCTGAAGAATTGTTATTATAAAGGGTAAATGCAGAGAAATTAACACAGAGCTTTGTTAATTTTATAAAAAGTCTTTCTTTTAAACGACAGTCACATGGTGAGGGAGTTTTGGAGGAGAGAGAGACGCGGTGTTTGAGCAGCTAAGGTTAACTCCCAAGGGAGGGAAGAGTTTTGTTTTTTTTAAAGGATTTTATTTTTAAAAGGAATTAATTTGAAGCGATTGAACCATATTCTGAGGATTTTCTAATTAGATTGTGAATTTAAAGTTTTGGGCTAAAAGGTTTTTGACGATAGATCATGAGAAACTAGTTCTGATCTATTTTAAAGTTGTTTATGTTTGCATCAACTGAATAAAATATTACTATGATTGTAGATGACACTACTTACAGTTACAGGTAAAGACCTACGACTAATGGTAAATAAAATTAAAACTGAACTGAACAAAATTAAGTTTAAATATAACAGAAACAACAGTGATGCTATTTGGAAAACATAAAGAAGACGAATAATTAGAAACAATAATTGATAGACTGAAATTTTAAAATGATCAATGGCACTGGCCTTTCATTTTATGATTTTATGTTTATTATTTTTATTTTTGTTTTGAGTCATGGGTTTCCCAGGTCTCAAAAAAGAGAGGGAGAAGAAGATTTAAACTGTATTAAAGTGAAGAGGTGATGTGTGTAAAAGAGTAATGTAGGGATGTGTTAATACAGTTAAAGAGTTTAAATAAAAAAATATATATAATATAAAAAGAAAGGAAGCTGACATGAACGTTCTGGAGAAGCACTGTTTGGTCTGATTGAACCTTTTAGATTAAAGTAGATTTCCAGCAGAACATATCTGTGGAAACAGGGTTTATCTGTGTTTCATTTTTATGGTTTGATTATTTTAAGAGCTTTTATGGTTTGGTATGGTATGGAATTCTCATTCATGCATTTGTCACATCCAGGCTGGACTACTGCAATGCGTTATTCTCTGGACTGCCGAGGAAAAGTACTCACAGACTACAAATGGTCCAAAATAAAACCGCCAGACTTTTAACAAAGACCAGGAAGTTTGATCACATTACTCCGGTCCTGGCTTCATTACACTGGCTTCCTATTCATGTTAGAGCTGATTTCAAAGTTCTCTTGTTAACCTATAAAATCCTTTGTGGATGCGCGCCCTCTTACCTATCTGACCTTATCACCTGGTATACTCCAGCTCGTACCCTTTGCTCTCAGGACGCTGGCCTCCTTCAACTTCCTCGAATAAAGAAGAAGTCTGCTGGCTACAGAGCCTTTTCTTATAGAGCCCCATTTTTGTGGAATGAGCTCCCGGTGGAAGTGCGGCGATCTGACTCTGTTGAGATTTTCAAAAGCAAACTCAAAACATACTTATTTCACCAAACGTATGGAGACTGATTGATCATAGGGTTAGGTTTACACTGGTTGTAGCTGTAGGTACACACTCAACCGCTCATATTATTATTACATCTGCCTATTTTCAGTAGTATTTAGCACTTTTGTTTTTCTCCTTTCTACCTCCTCCTAGGGTGGACGCAAACCTCTGATCTGCTGGGTGATGTGTACTCTGCTCCAGTACGAGCACCCACAGCTCATCTTTCATCTACCTTGATAATGGCTGAGGTCCCATCCACCTTACACACACACACACACACACACTCTCACACACACACACACACTCACACACTCACACACACACACACAGAGTGGACACTGGACGCTGTCAACATAAATGTTTTTTGTGAATATGTTTTGTATTTATATGTATTTTTTCAACTGTCCTGGACACATTCTTGCACGGCCTGTCCGTCCTGGGAGTGGATCCCTCCTTCTGTGGTTCTCCCTGAAGTTTCTCTTTTTTCCCGGCTGGGTTTTTTTTGGAGTTTTTCCTCACCCTGATGGAGGGTCTAAGGACAGGGGATGTTGTCTAGTGCAGTCTGTTTAGCCCTTTGAGGCGGCTTGTTGTGATATTGGGCTATACAAAAATAAATGTCTTGTCTTGTCTTGTAGGAAATTTAATCTAGAGCGCATGAATGATAATATGCTGGCACAGTGAGCCAGAGACAAGATGAGAGACAGGCAAAGCTAAGAACTGGAAAGTGGGAGGTGGAAAGTAAAGGTGAATTGTGACAAACATTTTGTAGCTGTTGGGGACATAAAGAAAAAATATTGAGCCCTAAGATTGGATTGAAGGAAGAGACACAAAGGGGCTTGACAAGGGGAACCGCATTAAAAGAGAAAATGGAAAAGCAAAGTGGAGCGGAAGTGTCCACTGTTTTCAGCCTTCAGGAACCATGCTGCATAGAAGATTTCCTGGATTTAGGGGCTGCACAAAGGTTGGACACTTAACTTACATTAAGTGTGTCTGAAGTTTTATAAAATGTATTGTCAAAAGCCTTTTCATTGGTATTTGATATACTCAAAGAAGGAAATTAAAATAAAATTGTTTTCTCAACTTAGCATTTTTTAATATGCATTCTAACATTTCATGAACAGTGCTAAAATGTATTTGTTAATGTAAAATCAATATAAAACCCATGAATTCAATGTGTTAAATTTATTAATATCGAAAAATAATAATTAAAAGGAAGAAGCTGTGACTGCTAACAGTTTTTTATTGCTATTAAACATGAACATTTATGACATCATTGCAGTATCTCTGTTATTTATTTATTTATATAACCTTTAACCAGGAAAGTCCCACTGAGATTAGAAATCTCTTTTGCAGGGGAGTCCTGGCCCCATGTTTGGGGGACTGTTAACACATGTCTTTGTGGTAGGGGAAACCGGAGTACCCGGAGGAAACCTACGCAGACACAGGGAGAACATGCAAACTCCACACAGAAAGGCCCTGTTCTAGGTGGGATTCGAAACCAGGACCTTCTTGCTGTGAGGCAAGCGTGCTAACCACTTTGCCACTTGTGCCGCCCCTGTGAAGGTTCTAGCTTCGAGGCTTTAATGGCAGTGCCTCTTCTGTCCCTCTTCATCCTCTGCCCTTCTTTTGATTCCAGCCTGGACCTTGTCCTGAGGATGGGAGCTCTGTTCCTTGAGCTCTGGTCTTCTCTGGAGGTGGTTTGTCTGGAAGGACTGATGACATTGCTTGGAGGACGATGGAAGCTCCTGTCTCCTTCTCTTGCTTTCACTTTCTGGACTTGAACCTGAGTGAGGCGAGAAACATGGAGTGGGAGACCTCTGCCTCTTCCGGTCCTCTGGTGATGTTAAAGTTTTCTGATTTTTTGCATGCTCCGAGGCCATGTGGGGGTTCTTCCTCTTTAGACTATTGTGGTCCATTAGCTCTGGTCTTCTCTGCAGGTGGTTTGTCTGGAAGGACTGATGACATTGCTTGGAGGATGATGGAAGCTCATGTCTGCTTCTCTTGCTTTCACTTTCTGGACTTGAACCTGAGTGAGGCGAGAAACATGGACTGGGGGACCTCTGCCTTTTCCGTTCCTCTGGTGATGTTTTCTGCTTTTTTGCATGAGCCAAGGCCATGTGGGGGTTCTTCCTCTTTAGACTATTGTGGTCTATTGGCCTCTCTCTGCTCCCAGAAGGTCTGCTGTGAGAAGCCTGCAGGCTCGACCTGGACTGGGGCTGGTCTGGTCCAGGGATGGACTGGTGATGCTGTTTGTTCTGCTGACAAATCTTCATTAAGCCCACTGAAGATCGAAGGCTGCAATAAAAACATTTGTTATTTACGTTTGCGCAAGATTTATATATATATATATATATATATATATATATATATATATATATATATATATATATATATATATATATTTATTTTTTTGCACTTTCCAAATACACACATTGGTTAAAGATTTTTGTCATAACACATATTCTGAGGAGGGGCTTGTACTTACATAACAAAGAATCTGGTGAACCATTTAATTGATTTTAAAAATAAAAAGTGGGCTTTGTTTGGATAAGGTTAAGGGGTTTAGGTAAACATAGTGGCCCTCATATATCAAAGGTGCGTAAAAACAAGTGCAGATCTGTGCGTAAAGGTCGTCGTACGACAGAGTATGCGTGGGATTTATGAAACTGTGCGTACCATGCCAACTTTGATTTACGCACAAGCGTCTAATGATAAGTCCAGCCCACTGAAATGTGTGTGTTTTGAATTAAAATGCCCCTAAATATTCACTGTTTAGCTGGAGTTTGCAAGGAGGCACAAAATACAGCAAAAATAGATAATTTCCGTAGCAGTAAATGACAAATAAATACTCCAAGATAAAAGATTATATTGTATTTTGTATAAAACGTGACAAATAAACTTTTTTAGTTGACAACCAAACCTCATCTGAGGCTAACATATTTAAAGACACCTGCTGAGTCTGAAACTTTTGTTGCCCTTTTTCAGTGTGAGTTTACGATAAGCAAAAAAGTGACTGTTACTGCAGCGGGCTGAGTTTTCAGCCACAGCAGGAGCAGCTCCACACCAAGCCAGGTGCACGCCTCTGAGCTGCCAAACCCAGCCATTACCCAGCAATTAGGAAACAATGCTTTGTTACTTTGAAATAATGGTTTGGGTTCTCAGCTCGGTGCTAACTCTAAAATTGCGTATATTTACACCACCTCCCAACCTGGCGTTGGATTTCAGCGTACTGTACGCTCAGGTTCATTTTGATAAATGCCACGTATTGAATGGAAATGGTCGTACACCCAGTTTGATGCCGTACACACCTTTGATAAATTAGGGCCATTGACAGTCCTATTGTAGAAAAAACCTATAAGTTCCCTACAACCACACTTTAATTAACAGTCATTGGTCCTGACATACACTTGCCCTGACACAGTATCACTGTACTGACTTACTAGTTGCTGTTTAAAAAGTTGTCTAGGTGGGCCAAGCTAATAAAAGGATGGTCCAGGATTTGTTGTGGTGTCATCCTAACACTAGGGTCCAGCTGAAGCATGCCTTTAATCAATTCCACAAATATCATTCTGTCAGCTACCTCTGCTACTCTGTCTGATCCCTCTAGGTAACACACAGGACGGGCCTGAACCAAAAAAGACAACATGTTTAGTGTTGGTTAAAAAGAAGACATATCATTTAGAGCTTTAGACGCTTACAGGAACAAGACTATCCAGTGAAGAGAATTTGAATCTCCTTTTGTCATGAGGCACTTGTCCTGTCTCATTTTGGAATTGTTCAGGTGTCTGGAAGATAAAGAAACACGAAACAGAATGTAAGTTAATTAGTTAGTTGATGGACTAAAACTAAACATTAATACATTAATAACTAAATGTTAAAGGTATGCACTTATTGTGATAATCAGTTAAAGTCTGTTTACCTTAAGCTTCCATGATGAAGAAATGGGATCTTTACAGAAGTATCTTGTGCTATTGACTCCTTTCTGTATCCAGTCGTCTGGTATAGGACCTTGAGTCGCCAATATGCCCTGCACCTAAACATTTAAAAAAAATCCCGCACAAAGACTGTTATTGACTTCAGGGAATTAAAAGCAGCTTAAGTTTAAATGTTATTTCATGAATGCTATTTTACAAAACAGATGTTGCAGGAATGGAACAGTGCTTACCATGTCATAACTACTGTTTCCACGGTACAGCAGAGTGCCAAGATAAAGAAAAGCGGCCAAACACCCCAGTGACCAGACATCTATGGCCGCTGTAACAGGGAGGCCAAGGAGGACCTCTAGAGACCTGGAAAAACACAAACATAAACACTTCTATTTCCATTGATTTCAAATAGGTGGTATCTTTAATAAGATAGTATAAGTTTGAGTTACAAACCTGTATGGCCGGCTCTGTACGTATGAGCCTACCCTTGCATCTGAAACTTTGCTGGAAAGCCCAAAGTCAATAAGTTTCACCTTATATGGCTCAAACTTGCTAACCAGCATAATATTTTCAGCCTTCACGTCTGCATGCATCAGGCCAATGGACTGTAGATGTTTCAAGGCAGTGGCAGTCTAAAAGAAAAGAACAGTCATAAAGTAGGTGTTATAGACCAGAATTTAGTGTCTATAAACTTAATCAGTAACCATAACAGAAGCTTAAAATAACACCTGCTGGATGATAGGCCGTATTTTGTTAATGTGCAGAGGCCTAAAATATCTCTTTTCCATAAAGTCAAAGAGACTTGTATGTAAATGTTCAAACTCCAGACAAATGTATCCTTTGTCAAAAAAGACATGGTTCCAGTGAACAATGTTACATTTGTCTGCATCAAGTCGCTTCACTTCCTTCAATGCAGCCACCTGCAAACATTAAAAAAAAGGTTCAGGCACACGATGTCAAAGACACTCAAAAATAATACCAACACAAATAATTGCTGCAAAATTGAGAGAGAAAACGACAATACAATCTATATGGCTTGCCACTCTTCAACTTTTCATAAGATTAACAGTAAACTCCTTTGAAAATTCTCATAAAATTGAATGTTTTAAATGATTTATGTTAATTGTAAATAGGTGCATGTGCAAATTACTGTGTCTAGTAAACTGCTTTAAGACATTTACACTGGGTGCAAGCAAATAGTTGGATTTCGGTTTCCTTAACCAATTGTTCACCCCCTCACACTCACCTCTCTCTTTGCTCCATTGATGTACCTTCTCTGATTTTTGATCATTTTCAGAGCAACTGTCTTCATGTCATGAGTTTTGACACATTTAACAACATTTCCAAAGGAGCCCTGGCCAATAAATGACTCAATCTTGTAGGAAGTCGAACCCGAGACCAGTGAGGTCCCTATGAGCACAGGCTCAATGGGGTCACTTGGACCCGTGGGAAAAGTGAAGCTGTCCCACATTTTGTTAAATCTACAACAGAAACAGTCAATGAGCAACATGTTCATAGAAGACCACCATTACATTATGTTTTTTCCAACCAATTATATTGAAATAACTTGAAATTACTTAAATAAATATGCATTAGGTACTTACTTATTGTGTGGGTTGATGTAATTTATCAAACGGTTTAGGTTAAAGCTGTAGATCAGTTGTATGCTGCTGAGTCTTGCAATGTGTGCCTTCTCTATGCCTTCTCTATGCCTAAATCAGTATAAGTTCTGAATTCTTCTGGAATGCATAGTAGGTGACATCAGAGTCTCCAAGCAACGATGACACATGCTACATTCTATAGTTCGGCCATTTTGATATATATATATTTTTTTCTTTTACCATTTTACAACTCTTACATTTAGTGCCTCTAGCCTCGACAAAACACCGTGAATCTGAATATCCTTACTTTAAGCACAGATCAGTGATACAGTTAAACTATTGTGGATAATAGTTCCACCGGTCTGTTTTTTTTTTTTCTGTTGATATGCTGAAAAGCAATAATCTACACTACACTGTAAAGAATATATAATAAAGGCTCATTGAAACATTTTAACCCAGTCCCCCATAAAGACACTGTTACACTATTTATATCCGCACAGAAGCTCCACACTCACCAAATGAATCTTTACTGTGAAATTTTGTTCACATGGAGTCAAACAACCTCATCTTCAACCACTTAACTTGAGAAAAGTGTTATAAGAATTTAAATTTTAATGTTCAGAGTTACTTGGGCTTATAGTTCTCTTCAGGTCATGTCAAATTCATGTCATGTCCTTCGTGCTAATCCAAGCCTGAAGTAGACATAACTAGACTGAGACATGGCTTGTCACAGGACTTCTGCAACTGGACCATTGTGAACGCCTCTCACCAAGGACGTCACTGTGTTGTATATAATCTCATGTTATGTTTACATCCTTAAGCAAACCTGCATCTGTACCATTGTTACTGTGTCTGCTTTGCTCATCCTTGCAAGGATTAAAACCTGACCATTGCTTGTTAAATTATAATTGGTCTCCGTGTCTCTCTGGTTAAATATAAAATATTCCTGTAACAAACGTTTAACCAGTGCCATCATTTAACTTTTTCCTCATTGCTATTAATATTAACTCAACTCAAATCAATTCTCATTATAAACTAGTTTCTGCATTAAAAGCAAAGCTTCAAATTTCAAATCTTCTCCTTGTCAGAAGATCAGAGCAAGGCCTGTTCACACTAAGTCTTGCTGCCGTGACGTCAGTCACTGAAGGCAGCTCAGGTACCTTTATGGTGTTATAAATCCCCCATCATCCCCCTCCCAACCCAAATTGATTCAAATGTGTTACTTTGTACAAACCCAATTCAGTTGGGACACTACAAATTGTGAATAAAAACAGAATGCAATGGCGTGGAAGTTTCAAATTTCATTATTTTATTCATAAAACAACATAGATAACATATCAAATGGTGAAAGTGAGAGATTTTGAAATGTAATGTCAGATATTGGCTCATTTTGGATTTCATGATAGCAACACATTCCAAAAAAGTTGGGAGAGATAGCAATTAGAAGCCGGAAAAGTTAAATGTATAAGGAACAGCTGCAGGACCAATTTGCAACTTGTTAGGTCAATTGGCAACAATCAATTGCAAAGAGTTTGAAGTTATCATCATCATCTACAGTGCATACTATCATCCAAAGATTCAGAGAATCTGGAACAATCTATGTGCGTAAGGATCAAGGCACTGCATCACATACAGGAATGCTACTGCAATGGAAATCCCAACATGGGCTTAGAAATACTTCCAGAAAACATTGTCAGTGAACAAACACAATCCACCGTGTCATTCGCTGTTGCAAAACTCTCAAACTAAAACTCTATAGGTCAAAAAAGAAGCCATTAATAAACATGATCCAGAAGACAGGTGTTTTCTCTGGAGCCAATGTTCATTTAAAATGGACTGTGGCAAAGTAGAAAACTGTTCTGTGGTCAGACAAATCAAAATTTGAAGTTCTTCTTGGAAAACTGGGATGCCATGTCATCTGTACTAAAGAGGACAAGGACAACCCAAGTTTTCATCAGCGCTCAGGTCAGAATCCTCCATCTCTGACGTATGGGGGCATGAGTGTGTGTGGCATGGGCAGCTTATACATGGAAAGGAAAGGCACTATCAATACTTAAAGGTATATCCAAGTTCTAGATAAACATATGCTCCCATCCAGACGTCGTCTCTTTAAGGGAAGACCTTACATTTTCCAACACGACAGACCATATCTTGCATCAATTACAACATCATGGCTGCGTAAAAGAAGGATCCGGTTCTGAAATGGCCAGAAAACATAGAAAACATTTGATGCATCATAAAGAGGAAAATAAGACAAAGAAGACCTAAGACAGTTAGAAACTATAAGCCTGTATGAGACAAGAATCAGACAACATTCCTAAACTTGAGCAACTTGTCTCCTCAGACACAGGCGTTATAAAAAGAAGAGGGGATGCCACACAGAGGTAAACATGGCCATGTCCCAACTTTTTTGAGATGTGATGCTATGAAATTTATAATCAACTTATTTTTTTCCTTAAAATGATACATTTTGTCAGTTTAAACATTTGATTTTATGTATGTTGTATTCTGCATAAAATATTGAAATCTGAAACTTCAACATCATTGCATTCGGTTTTTATTCACAGTTTGTACAGTGTCCCAACTTTTTTGGAATTGGGTTTATAGATTATTCTATTATATTGCAGGTGCTTGTGTTTGCAGGTACTGATCTTGTGTCTTTGCCAAGGCACCCTCTGACCTCAGGATGACCACTGTTCCCTTTGTGCACCATATACATTTACTCCTATGCTGTTTTACTATTTCACTGTTTCCAGATTCCCCCATGGCCCTAAACCATCAAAAGATCCAGGAACCTGGGCAGATGTGGTGGGACAATGACAGTTCTCAGTTCCCTCGCCACTATCCCATTAAAAAAACACACACACACATGGCATGTACAGTTTAACAGTCTCAAGATTCCATATAATCACCATATCTTCTACACTATTTGACCCACACTGGTAGAAATTCATCTCAGATACAGGTACGGGTCAGCTTTAACCCAAAACAGACTCAGTGTACAAACATTTTGAAGTCACGAAATTTCAAGTTAAAATAATGTCAAATTTAGTATCAGCAGCCCTTCAGGCAGCCCCAACCTTAATCTACGACCACTTCCTTAGATGCCTCCCACTTGTCTCCCCCTCCCTTCTGCTTGTGTTCAGATAGGTGTGCCGGAGCCTCAAATCTGCACCAGCTGCACCCACTTGCAATCAAACCACCTACAAAGGCCATCTCAACCATCTTCACTCTGCCAGATCGTAAAACTCAGTCAGTGCTATGCGCCAGTGCGCGACCACTTGTTTGTGTGCTTTTGGAATCTTTCCAGTCTGACTGGATTTTTGCAGATCTTCTGGCTTTGGCCACCTGTCATCCTGTCCATCAGTCCTCAGGTCCTGTATCTACACGTGGAAACCCGTCCTTCAGTCCTGTTTCATTTAGTTTAATAAACCTACTTTTGACTTTCCCCGAGTCTTCTTCTGGGTTCTTGGAGTTTGTAAGAGTAAATAAGTTAGTCTTCTTTATGCATTTCTTTCTCTTGCGCGCTCGAACCTGAAACGTTAGGGGAGGATGACGTTGAGATGAAGGGCTGTCCCAATACTCATTTGTGATCAAGGGGTAAGGGGTGGGGGAACACACTCCACCAAACAGATTTTTATAGATCACACTTAAAACGAAGGGGCAAGAAATTTCCCAGCATGCAGCATGTTCACCGGCTCCACGTCTTCGAGAGAAGGATTCAGTGAACTTTACTATTAAGAGTGACCATTTACAAAAAAAAAAAAAAAAAAAAAACGCCATTCTAATAATTTGTGCTTCTGTGTTATTGGTAACTGTAGAAAGTTGTGCTTTAGTGTTTTTGGTGTAAAAGTCAACAGCACATTCATTTAGCACTTGACTGTGCAGTTATTTACTAGACAGAAATCAAAGGGGGCAATGGGTGTAAACGTGTACAACTGTGAGGTGACATCTCAGACCTATACAACGTTGTGTGTTCACATAAATAAGTCCTTTTAAAATGAATGAAATCTATGGAAAAAGTGTCACCTTTGAACAGAAATATTTAGCAAGCCCTCTTTGCAAATATAAATGCATAAAAATAACTGCAAATGTGCACTGAAATAGCAGAGAATGCGGTGCAGTCCACTGTGGCCAGATTAATTATCCCTATAATTGGTGCCATGGTGACAGCTGTGGAAGTTAACAGGCCGCCGATACATCTCATTAAATGGCGGCCATCAGTCATCGCTCCGGCCGAACAGGGAGGGGATATTGGCCACTCGCCCTACGGTGTTCCCGCCATAAATTTCTGTTCACTGTGATGGATTTACAGCAGTTAAGTGGATTTGACAGGTCTGCGGAGCCAAGAGAGTCTAATTAAATGTGCTAAATCCCTGGAGCATGGTCTGGGAATTGTTAACTTTGGACATTGTAAATAAATAAAATTGAAAAATGAAGCGTGGCAGTACTGACAGGTATGGGTGTGTTTTAGGTCTGAAAATGTAGCGATTGTTTTATCCTTAGTAACGTAAACAAAATGGAGGTACTCTGATTGGATAAAGTTGTGGTTAATCACACATGATAAATCCAATCACTGACCAGGAATCTATTAATGCTTGATGCTTTTTGGAGTTAACTTGGTTAAATATAAGGTTGGTTTTTTTTAATTGTCATACACGGGGTCTGTTATGTTTTTGAAAATGGTTAAAATTGAAAAATCTTTGTATGCCTTGGCTTGAGCTTGTATTAATATATGGCAGTCACATTCTGGGCACACACAGTAGGTGCACCATTCTGTTTCTTTGCCGTGACACAAGTGTGAAAGTGAATTCATCACAACACAGGAAACAGTAGAAGCTGAACATTGATTAGCCGCGGAGATATATCACAAATCGGCCAAGAGGAAAAAATGATTTCTCACAGTCAGACGAAGAGAGAAGTAGAACGCAACGTGGAGAATGTGAAGGAATGACACCTGAAATAAAACTATCAGAGCGAGTTATAAGGTGAGCAGAGCACCTCGTCTCACTGTGCTGATGCCAACTTTCATACAGGCCTGAAGGAGTGCTTTAGAATATGCAAATGCTCAAACTTCACTCAAACACACTCGCACTTCTAACTTCAGCCATTTATGGAACATGTGTTACATGTATTTCATTTGCAATTGCAACATTTGAGGAAAAACACAATTTGCTTCACATTACACACATCTGGCCTCTATATATTTAGTTTTTGTGCGGTTGTGTGAAACTTTTCAGAAAGTATTCCTAATAGTGAAAAACACATTTAGGTTGTTTAAGAGAAAACTAAGAAAAACACAATTAAAGACACAATTAAAACCGACTTAAAATTATCATTACAACACAAACGTCTTTTGCGTACCTCTGTCTAAGGATAAACTCTGTTATTAGATTTGGTGCTGTGTTGTGTAATGCACTGCACAATGAGTGTTATTTTGTTGTGATTATACACTATTCAGAACATATTTTTGATGTGACCTTTTGTTCACCTGAAGATTTGTATTTTTTATTTTTTTAACCACTGACATCTCATCCCTTTATCTAAACTCACTTAAATTATATCAACATTTAAATAGCTGCATTTTACCGAGTGAGAAGGTCACTGTCACCATCTTTTTCATTGAATTTCATTACAGCTTTAATAAATTATGAAGACAATACAGCCTCAAGGCACAAGACCCCGACACTGGCAGCAAGAAGCCACAGAATGAAAAATTAATAAATAAAAAAATGCAGTCATCAGACATTTGTATCTAATGACAGAAATTTCCCCCCGTGTCGATGGAGCACATCAGCATCTCCACAACATTTTTGTTCCACATCATTAATCTGCAAAAGCTTCCTTAGCGCCAAAAAAACAAAATGGAATTAATTAGGAAGATGCAGGAAACCAAGTTGAGGGAATTAATAAAAGTGCGTTCCTCATTAATGGACACCAAACAAATGACGCCATTATTCTTTAAAAGGCAGGCCGGCTCAGTGCACCGGCTGCTCATTTCTGACTCAATTACAATGCAGAAGAGAGCGCCTTTCGCTACCTTTCTGAAATGAGCTTTCAATGAGAAAATTTAATTAGGAATTATAGCCCAGTGAGGACGCCGCCGATGGAAAACAAAGCTGCTCATTTTCACTTTGCAACTTCTGTGTGAGTTTGTGTTTAGTTAGAAAAGCAGCAGAGCTTATTTCTCCACAGAGCTGTTTTTCGAATGCCATGACGTGGGATCAGTTTTATTAATCTGATATTTAGAGATGGAAATGCCAAATCACTTTTGCATACATGAATAGAAAAGGGTCAGGCAGAAACTCTTCCCAAGTGGCCTGAGAAATGCAGACTGTTGGAGTCTGCTAATAAACGCAGTCATGCGAAATAGTTATTGACCTCAATCTGCAATTGAAATGCTGTCGTAGAAGATTTGCGCAGAATAAAAAGGCTAAAAACATCTATTAAAGAAATGCAAAGTAACAAAAAGACTGGGTCAAAATCTCTCCACAATGATGTGAGAGAGTAATAAGCCACGTATTTACCTGTGGTACAATATGAATCCTGTCAGTAATGCCTCGTTTGGCTTGGGTAACTTTTTTGGAGATTTGAGTTGGTTATGGTAGGTTTGATTTATTTGGGTCTGTCTAGCTAGCTAGCATCAATACACAGAACATATTTAATGGAGGCCATTGGGAATGAGTAAACTAATGGTGTATGCACTACACAATTAATAAAGGCACTAGATTTATATAGATACAAAACATCAAGTTAAATGTGCCACAGACACAACAGGGCAGACAGACATCTGCCATGTTCAAAAGATTATGACAGAACAGCCATTGAGTTAAGATCATTTTAGTTATTTCCTTTTGTAGTTGGAAGTAAATTGTATAATATACTGCGTTCGATACAAAAAAAATCTGCTTTGTTTTAAACATGAAGTGTCGTTTTTGTTCATCTATCGTTCATAAATAAAACAAATAATTTGTCCTCTATATTCACCTTGTAGCCTAATTTCTTAAAATAGTAAAGAGTAAAACGGAAAGCTATTAAAAGTATTGTATGAAAATTTTAATTGACAGGTAACAATAAATTATGACGGAAATTGTACGACAATGATGAAAAGTGAGAACCTCTGCTTCATGGCCTCTGTGCAACCACCCTTTGTGACAGTGGTATAGACTCTCACCCA